>JAMXBB010000278.1:0-13036 GCA_024138015.1 Lumnitzera littorea | reverse complement strand
GTATAATGTAGATAAGGTAAAAATCATCGAAAAAAAAAAAAAAAAAAGAGAGAGAGCGAGCTCTTATAAAGGCTTCAATGATACTAATAGATCATTTGGATGAATGAGTAACCTATAAGTATCAATAAAATTTTAACACAAAATTATAATTTGTACTTTTTCAAAAAATATACTTCTTCAACAATACATATCAAAATTTTACTGGTATTTAACCATCATTCATCAATTCACGTAGCGTATTAATATTATTAAATCTTTTTTCGAAAAAAAGATTACATTACCTTAAAAAATTAAGTAAGATACAATGATAAAGGAAGTAATGGTTTTCTTTATTTCTTTGTTATTAAGTTATTAGCTTATGGATAATATTGAGGAAAAAATAAGACTAAGAGAGACAAGAAGTAGGAACTAGCAAATGCTTTACAACACGCTCAGTAAGGGAGGATGAAATTGACATTCCCCCCTTATTCCCTATGTACCCTTAATCCCTTTGTTTAGTTGGCTTTAAGTTCTACGTGGAATGGAATTCTAATGGGGCTCTATTCCTCACAATTAGGGAATGAGGATTCCTAGCATGCACTCCTTAATTCTCTATTCCCACCTCTTTCACTGATGTTACGCCCCGAAATCGCAAAGTCGCAACAGTCCCGCCGTGTAAACCATTCTATGATAGTAACTGGCCTCACAGTGCCTACCATAGACATAATCTACACAAAGCGTCGACGACTCCTCGCTTTGAAGTAAACAGTCCGAATAACAGTTATATTACAATTATGATAAATATCGCAAATTTCTAATAAACATATATAATTATAAGTAAGTCCACAGAGCTTCCCAAGAAGTTTTACATAATCACCACAGTTTACTAATTTACATAATAGCTACCAGTCTTTGATCTTTAACTACAAGGTCAGTCTAGTTACACATTATACTAAGTAACTTGATCCTCACGCCCCTAGCTTCAAAAGGACTAACCTCTGGGTAATTGTAGGGCGGTATAATACTTGAAAAGTGCAGAAATCAGAACCTGCAAAAGGATCTATAAGGATATGAGCAACTACAGCTCAGTAAGTTGAATTGGAGACTCATGAATGCATACAAGTATAAATAGGGTTATCAAACAATTATTTTCATGCAATGCAAAAATCAAGTGTCATCGCACAACGTAGTCCAGTCCGTTGTGAAATCAGAGAAATTTCACCCGCTCCAATCCGGGTTGAGGAGTTCCATGTTATGCAGTAACTCACAACCAAACCCAGGCTTGTGCAATGGAGACCTTGCTTCTCCCGCGACTACCTTCGAACCATTGACTTCACCCGCGCCGCGACCTCCTCTCCTGTCACTTAGTTCGACTAAGGATGAAGAAGGAACCATTTTGCAATTCTGTGCTATCCTTTTCGAAGGGGTCGGTATTTGGTCAGAGAATCTTATGATCCCCTAACGGGTTGCAATGCATGACATTTTTTTATTATCAGGGTCGACTAAGATTAAATTCCGTTTAGGGTGTTCAAACAATTTCATACCAATTCAATCAGTCACAAACTCATTCACAATACAAATTTCAGCACGAATTCTGATACATCAAACACATGCGCAAACTACTTACAATCACAATCATATACAAGCCTAAGTCTCCGAGTACTACAAAACTAGTACTTTATTACAATAAGCAATAACCCAACTTACTTGAAATTGCTCGATCGCTCGATCCTTTAGTTGCAAGCCGATTTGTCTCTGCGTATTCCATAATATAAATAGGTCTTTTTAGTACTTATATTTTATAGATTCATATTCTAAGTTATATTTTAACTGATTTTTTCGTATATACCCATTACGTCCTAATGATTCGTTGTACTCTATTTCGGTATTCGAATCATAAATGAGATTTTAAATTTTGATTCTTAAGCCTTAAATATGCTCGAATCCTAATGTGAAATTAATTACATTAAGCTCGAGTGTCCAAATATCCTATTGAGTCGTAATTTGGTATTCTAAACTATTCGGTGCACGCTAACCCTAATTGAGGTATCGGATTTAATCCCGATGTGTAAAAATCTTACATTTTGAGATATTTACTTAAAATTAATTGTTATTTTAGATTTATTATTTTTCTGATTTCTATTATAATATTACCTAAATAACTCTAATTTTGTAGATTTATTAATTTACAATTTCACATATTACTAATTTCTTACATTACTTACCTAATTTCCCTAATTAAACCATACTTAATACTCCAAAGGCTAGGATTAGGGTTCTACTTCAGAGATTAACATCCCTAAACATCTAATTAATATCTAAATCAGTAATTAACATCTTAATCATCTAATTAACCCCAAATCACCCAATTTTTCCATTATTTTAGAGCTAAAAATTAACCTAAAAATTTCAAAAATTAATTTTAAAAAAATGGCCTCATAGCACTGTTCTACATCATATAAGCATCCTACAGAAAAAATTTGAGCTCAAAACTACACTCCTAAGCCTATTTATTTTCCGGTTTAATCATGCTCGGTTTTGAACAATTTGTTAGGGACCCTATATTTTCAGACATAATTAAACTAAATAAATATTTTTCCCTAAATCTACATACAATAAAACCTCAGAATAACAAGTTTCATAATTTTCTGGGCAAAATAACTAATTTTACAAAATTATTCAAAAATCGGGGTAAATAAATGACTAACCGGTTTGAAGCTTTCTGGCTGTCCAAACCCGGTCCAAGGTTGTCGGCCGGCCCAGACAGTGGGTTTTGTGTAGGGTGGTGGTAGTGGTTCGGTCTCAAGTGGTGGTGGTAAGTGGTGGTAAGTGGTGGGTTTAGTTCACTTGCCTAATCTGCATAGTTTTCTTTTTTTTTTTCTGGATTTTCTCTTGATTTTTTCAGTGTTCATATTTTTCCTAAATGCTAAACTGTCCAAATGACTTCTGTAAATTTTTCCCTTATTTATAGACATTTGCTGTAATTAATATGCATTAATTTGACAAGACTTTGCTCAATTTCCTTGATTTTTGGCTTTGAGGTTGTCTAATTTTTATTGGCTAATTTTCCTTTTGCAGATTTGGACCTGCCACGACCTGATCTTGATTCATCTTATCCTCTTCTGATTTTTTCTGATTTTTCCATAATTATTTTATAATTTTCTTTAATTATTTACTTAGTTTTTGGCCAATTTAGGTAATTTCGCATATTTTTATCTACACGTAAATACATGTGGGGTATACGTGAACATCCCTAATTATTATTTTGGTCATTCTAAAATTTTTAATATACATATAATTTATCTCTAGTAATTTATTAGTTATTATATTACACTTTTCACCTTTTTGGTAATTAGCAATTATTATGCTTAAAATTTGAAAATTTTATAGTCTCCTATTTTACTATTTATTTTCTTAAATTTAAATTTACAAGGTCATTTTTACTAATATTTTTCTCAATAGTTTATAATTTGGGTTTGATCGGATCCTTTAGCCGATCGCCCTAAACCTTGAGTTTTAAGCTCAAACCTATAGTTACTTGGCTTAGCTTTAGGGCTTACAACTGATTTTATTTCTAACCTACCCTTGTTAAAATTACAACTCTTAGCCTTACGTATAAACACTAATCAAGCTATAACACTTTGTAGTGATTTTGCATGTAACCCCAATCTATCCTTCTCCAATACATTGATGATAGGCAAAAAAAAAAAAAAACCTTAATCTCCCTCACCTCACTCACACCCAATAGAGCTAGGGTTCTAAGTGAATCACCTGAAGTAGTCATCATCGTCTATTTGCCTTCGAAAACTAACGAAAAAATGTATGCAATTTTGCCTTTCTCTCTTCTATTTATGCATATCTCTTGTACTAGTTCATTTTAGATTAACATAGATGCCTTTGCTACAATTTCAAAACAAGTGCCAATCATCTATGCTATGATTTTACAATTTTAGAACAATCCTTTTAATTAGGGTTAAAATTCCAACTCTACACTCGACATTTATCTTATAATTATGCATGTTCTTTCTCTGGGTTCATACATGATGAGATGCTAGGATTTCGACTTGGTGATGAGAGAGACAAATCTAGCGATGGAAAAAAGACGATTTGGGTTAGGTGATTTCTAATTCCTTAGATGTTGATTTATAATTACCCATGATTGGTGTTATTAAGGTAGAGAAGAAAGCATAGACGATGGAATGGGGAATATTGATTTAGGATGTCTTTTTTTTATTTGTGTTGTTGTTTATTCTTTCGTTTAATGAAGGGCATTTTGGGTACTTTCTTTTCTATGCAACGCGTATTCCCTGTTGAATTTTTTCAAGTGAACAATGTAATACTAACTCCTTTATGTTCAAGTAAACACCGTATTAGCCATCTACATCTTATTTCACATCTATTCCATTCTTTAGTAACATTAATTCCATTCTCCCTTATTTTATTCCATTAGAGTTTCTATTGGACAGATTTGCATAGGCTTTTTCTTCCCCTTTTTGATATAAGGCAGGAGTTATAATTTTAGATGAAAACATAATAGGTTATTATGTTTGATATTATTAGATAATAATTTTTATAGAGTAAGTATATGGTGTTTTGAAACCTATACCCTATATACCTTAATGGCTCGTTCACTTCACTTAATGGAACGGGAGAGGAATGTAATTAGAATTCCTGAAGAATGTAATTGGAATTTCTAAGGAATGTAACAAGGGTATAATACCTATTACTTTATTTAATTAGATTTACAAGTAATTTAAGAATAGATACGTAATAGGACTTTAGTGACTAAATTACCCTTGATTCATCTTCTTCCTCAACTAACCCTAAAGTAAAGTAATAAGCTGTGGTGATGGTAACGGTGGTGACAGCAACGACGTTGGTGATGGTGGTTGGTAGTAACATAGGTGGCAATGATGACTATAATGATGGCGACAATATTAGTAATGATAACAACAGTAATAATAGCGGCGATGTTAGTGGCCAGTGGTGGTGGCGACAGTGGTGGTAGCGACAGTAGTGGTGGCAACGGCAATGCTATGGTGTTTGTAATAGTGAAGGCAGTAGCAGCAATAGTACTAATGGTGGTAATAGCAGTCGTAGCAATAGTGCTAGTTGATAGGAACCAACCTACGACCTTCTCCAAGCTACTATCAAGATATTCTTAACTAAGACCAACCTACCCTACTCAAAGCCAAGCTAATACTAGAAGGTTAAGAAAGGGAAGAAGGATAGCTAAACAACAGCGCTATTGGTTGTTGAGAAGACCAGGGACCAAACAGCTGAAGCACCAAGTTTATAGACCAACTTAATACGACATGAGAAATCTAGTGCCAAGCAATCCACGAGTTCAACAACTATGGGTCGATCCCACTAGGAGCTCAACCAAGTAAATAAGACTTCGAGGAATTCAACTCCAATTTGGATAGCTAGCTGTCGACCTGATCCTACTCGAACCCAATCTACTCTAAGACAACTCAGATACCTTATACACCTACTTTACTGTTAAACGCACCATTTAGCGCTATTTTATACACTTGTAAATATTTTCTTTACTTTTAAGTTGTGGGCCTGATCTTTAGGGTTTAAGGCCTTGTATGATATTTACAGTTTTGCCACTAAGGTTTTAGAATTTACTATAAATAACAAAATTTTGTAAGCAGCTGGATCATTATCTTTTCATGGTAAGAATTAAGTGAATATTCTCAAAGATTATTGTCTCTATTGTAAGCTCATTAAGTTGTGCTTGATTATTGAGTGTTGTTTGCCCTTTAATCCTTATTATATTCTTATCAATCCTATTCATAAGATTGTGGTAAATCCCTTCATTGAGTAAGTTGATGAGTCTCATTTAACCCTCATTTGAAACCCTAAACCTTAGTTAAGTTTTTGCAAGTCATATCGAAACCCATTTCAAGCTCAATCCCTAATTATGTTTGTGTCTTGATGCGTGATATCCATCTACATTTACATTCAAACACTCATTCCACTTGCTACTTCCTCACTCTCGTTGAACGTTAAATTCCCACTTTAATGGTTCATGTCTATTACGTACTTCGAATCATATTATCTTAGTATCAAAGCTTTGGAGAGATACGTATGTTAATGTTCTTCAAAGTTTGATTCGTACGTTCTTACTCTTCTATGAACTACTTATATTGTACATAACAATAGTAGTGGTACTTAAGTTCTCGAAGTATATCATGTCGAGTAATGATAGTTTTAAGTTGCTGGCAATTGTATTTTGGTTAGTAGTAGTCATTTTAGCTACTGTTTCTGGTTGTAGTTTGTCCTTAATAGTGTTGTAGTAGCTGAAGTAGAGTTTGGAAGTTGTAGGTAGCTACAAAAAATGAAGTTGTAGTAGTTTTAGTTAAGCAATGTTGAGTCTATTACGTGTTTGTTAAAATTTATCCGTAGAAATTACGATATGAACGAGAATGTTTGAAGATAGTATCAATATAACTAGAGATAGTCCTTGTGGTAGCTTAAGGAGATGTTTTGATGACATAAAGTGTCAGATTCAAAATCTTACTAAGTCAATTCAAGAACTTATTGGGTTAATGAGGTCGCCAATGTGTTAGCCAAGGTAAAAGGAGAAACCAAGCACCGACCAATGTAAGTGACTCCAACAAGCCTATTAATAACGAACAATAGCCAGGAAGAGCTACCAAGCAACACAAAAGAAGAGATCAACTCGAGCCGAAGAGAATCAATGACAAGAGCATTGATTCCGAAGTGAACCAAAGAACCCGAAGAAGAGAGCTAGAGTCGAGAAGAGATTTGGTTAAGCAAAGCTCCAATAGAAGTGGCCGATCTAAAGTGAACTGACCAACTCAGAATGCAAGGGATAAGCCCCGAACACATAGCCACGAACTTGACAGCATCAAGCTGAAGCTACCAACCTTAAGTGGAAGTAGCCGACCTAAAGAGTTCCTTAATTGGGTTCCCTAAGTAAAGAAGTCATTTGAGTGTTATGAATGCAATAATCAAACAAAAGTTAAGTTAGCCTCACTATCCCTTATTAAATATGCAAGTCTATAATGGGATAAGTTAATTGCCAAGTAAGACACCAAAGGAGAAGAGCCGATCAGAACTTGGAAGCTTATGAAACGTTTGATGAATCAGCAATTTATACCGACCTGCTTTAAGCAAGAGATACTCCATGCTTTCTAATACCTGAGGCGAAGTCAAAACACTATTAAGAGTACTTACGAGAGTTTAAGACCTTGATGACCAAATGTGAGATTGCCAAGCCCCAAGACCATACTACTGCCAGGTTCCTAAGTAAACTCTAAGATGACATTGTTGATGTAGTTGAGCTACAACCATTCAACTCATTAGACAAGCTAATCAATTTAGCATTGAGAGTAGAACATTAGAGGAGGAGAAGGTACCAAAGGCCGATCGGCCAACCTTAATAAGGCAACCCTAAGCCTGAAAGGTATGAGGAAAGGAAGAAGTCAAAGAAGAAGATGGAGAAGGAGAGCCTAACCGACCTAATCAAGTCAAGATAAAGAAAGTGGGAAAGGAAAGAGTACCTAGCACTAAGGCTTGAGAAGTTAAGTGCTTCAAGCGTTTTGGATATGGACATATTGCCTCCTAACATCCAAACAAGCGGGTCATGATTTTGAAAGGCGAAGGACCGAACGCTCAAGTAAAGAGTCAAAGTGACAAGAGCTCAAGAAGTGAGATGGAAGAGTTAAATATCTATCCAAATATGGATAGACTCTTAGCCATGACGAGTCGACAAGCTAACTTGAAGGAGGACCCATGCTAAAGGGAAAACTTGTTTTGAGTCTGATGTTTGGTAAATAGGAAAGGCTACTCCTTAATTGTTGATGGAGCTAGTTACACCAACATCATTTCTATTAAGCTAATTATAAGGATGAAACTGCCAACTTGCCTTCATCCCAGACCTTAACTTCGATGTGAAGCTTCGAATTCTGAGCTTCAATGGATTTGGAAATGTTGATGAATATTTGGAATGGGAAGAGAAGGTAGAGCGTGTTTTTTAATATTACCAGTATGAGGATTTCGAGAAAATGAGAACTGTTGCTATTGAGTTCTCCAAATATGCTGCCATATGGTAGAAGAATTTTCAGATGATGAGGAGGCATAAAGGCTACAGAGAAATTAACACTTGACCCAAGATGAAGAGAATACTCAGAAACAGGTTCATGCCGAAAATTTATCTTCAAGATACTTTCACTCAACTTTAGGAGCTGAGACAAAGAAGCCGGACTACTGACAAATATGGTTAAGAATTTCCAATGCTTATGATTCGATGTGAAGTAAAAGAACCACCAGCTTGAACAGTCTTAAGATTCACCGTTGGATTGAGAGATGATATTCAAGACATTATGGAACTCCAACGCTTTACCACAATGGATAAGGCCATCAGAATAGCCCAGCGAGTAGAAAGGCAAAGAAAGAGCTAAGTACCAACAAGGATGCTAACTAACTAACCCGGACAGGCAAGTCACCGAGCTTAGTCGAGTACAAAGCCGAGCCAAAAGATGGATGTCCGAGTCGATCAAAAAGGCCAACCTAATGATACAGTGCTAACCTGATGATACAGTGCTAACCCGAACTTATAAGATGGGGCAAAGGTCTAATAGAAAGATGAGTCAGATCAAGTGCTTCAACTACCAAAGGTTCAAACATATGGCTGCTCAATGCCTAAACCAAAGGACAATAGTCATCAAGGGAGACGTCCCAAAGCTAGAAGTAGACGGTACAAATGAGGAACCTAAGGAGAAGGAGATCACTGCTGAGAAAGAAAATGCCAAGAAAGAATTGATTGAGGAAGACATGTATTTATTGAGGACTTGGACCAGTTGCTCATAATTGTTTAACAAACTATGAACATGGAACCTTCACAAGAGGACGAGTAAAGAGAAAATTTATTTCATACCACCTACAAGGTGAATGATCAAGTATGTGCCCTCATTGCAGATAGTGGAAGTTGCACCAATGTGGCATCAGTTGATCTTATTTCAAAACTTAAGTTGTCGACTATTGCACATCTGAGGACGTACAAGTTGCACTAATTGAGTGAGAAAAGAGCATTACATATCACTCAATAAATACTACTATCAATCACTATAGGAAATTACTTTGACCAAATTCTTTGCATCGTATTGCCAATGTGTGCTTCCCACGTGTTGATAGGTAAACCGTGGTTGTTTGATAAGAGAGTCATCCATGACGGCTATAAAAACATGTAAATGTTCAAGAAGGATAATCGAAAGATCACACTAAACCCGATGCTGCCAAGAGAAGTTAATAAATTATAGACAAAACTCGCTTGCGAATCGAAAAAGGCTCTAGTGATCGGTAAAGCCGAGCTCCGAGAGGCCATCAACACTAACAAGCCAACCCTCATGTCGGTCAGGCACCTATTTGAGATGAAGGAATGGGGTAAACTACCCCTGGAAATCAAAGAGTTGCTAGATGAATATACTAACCTGTTCCCAGAACAGTTAACTGAGGAGCTTCCCCCAACTCAAAGTATAGAGTACTACATTGACTTAGTATCCGGCATCACACTACCAAATAAACCAGCTTATAGAATAAATCCCGAACAAACTTCTGAGCTCTAACATCAAGTCAATAAGTTGCTAAAGAGAGAGCATGTCAAAGAAAGTCTTAGCCCTTCTGCTATGCTAATGCTTCTTATACCAAAAAAGGATGGAACCTGGCAAATGTGTGTAGATAGCTGAGCTATGAACAAGATCACAATCAAATACAGGTATCCCATTCTTAGACTAAATGACATGTTAGATGAATCGAGTGGAGCCAAGATTTTCAACAAGATCAATCTTAATTCTAGCTACCATCAAATCCACATGAGGCTAGGAGACGAGTGAAAAATGGAGTTCAAGACTCAACATAGATTGTATGAATGGATAGTTATGCCTTTTGCCTTGTTGAATGCCCCAATCATTTTCATGAGACTAATGAATCATGTACAGAGATAACTGATCGGGAAGTGTGTCGTGGTGTACTTTGACGACATCCCAATCTATAGTACCGACATGCTGAGTCACTATGAATACCTCAAAGCCATTCTAGATATCTTTCATACCGAAAAACTATTCAGCAATCTCAAGAAATATTGCTTTTGTCAGGAAGAAGTGGTATTATTGGGCTATGTAGTCAGCGAAGGAGGCTTACGTGTGGATGACAAGAAAATCTGAGCAATTGTAAAGTGACCGACTCTTACTACTTATGCCAATGTAAGAAGTTTCCACGAACTGGCTTTATTCTACAAACGATTCATCCGGAATTTCAATACCCTCGCCGTACCACTTACTGAGCTAGCAAAGAAAAACACAGACTTCCAATGAAGAGAAAGAGAGGAGAGGAGCTTTACTGAGATAAAAGATTTAAAAAAAAAAAAAAAAAGATTGACTTCTGCCCCGGAATGGTTTTACTTAACTTCAAAAAAATATCTGAGTTGGAATGTGATGCATTAAACATTAAAATAAGCATTGTCCTAATGCAAGAAGGCCAACCAATTACCTTCTACAATGAGAAGCTCAGAGGATTACAGTTGAATTACTATATGTATGACAAGGAGCTCTTGGCACTAATCAGAGCACTGCAAGTATAGCAATACTATTTATTACTGAGAGAGTTTGTCATATATACTGACCATAAGTCACTAAGATACCTTCAATGTCAAACGAAGTTATCGAAGTGCCAAGCGAGATAGGCTAAATTCCTTGAAGAATTCAATTTTGTAATAAAATACAAGTAAGGAAAAAGCAATGGAGTTACAGATGCTCTTTCAAGAAGACATGTGCTTTTAATTAAACTACAAACCAGGTTATTTAGGTTTGCAAGTATCAAAAAATAATATTCTAAGGATCCACACTTTGGACCCATAACTGTACGATGCGTTGATGAAAGGATAGTAGATGAATATCATGTAAAGGATAGTTACTTGTTCTGAAGTGGAAAACTATGTGTGCCAGCTTTTTTCCTATGGGAGCTGTTGATCAAGGAAGTCCACAGTGGAGGACTGTCCGGACATTTTAAAGAGAAAAGAACATATGAATTACTAAATAATCGATTCTTTTGGCTGAGAATGAGGAGAGATGTGCACTACATTGTCGGAAGCTGTACCATATGCAAAAAGGCTAAGTGCCAAGCCGAGCAAGGCTAAGTGCTAAGCTGAATGCCTTTGCCTGTTCCAATGAAGCCATGGACTGAATTAAGTATGGACTTTGTTCTCGAACTAGCATGGACTTTGTTCTCGGACTACCATGAACTACCCATGGCAAAGATTTTATAATGGTCATCATGGATCAGTTCAGCAAAATGGTACACTTCATGCCATGCTCCAAAACTAACGATGCTTCGACTATAACTTCTCTTTTCTTGCAGAAGATTGTGCTGATACACGGCGTGCCAAGAAGTGTAATCTTTGATAAAGACCTAAAGTTCTTAAGCCATTTCTAAAGGACTTTGTGGTGCCAAATGGGGACCAAACTACTATTCAATACTTCCTGTCGCCCTCAAACTAACGGCCAAACAGAAGTAGTTAGTCGCACTTTGGGGTCACTACCCCAAGCTGTAGTAGTCAAGAACTTAGCTGATTAGGACATTTGCTTACCAGTGGTCAAGTTCACTTATAACCAAACAATGCATGACACCACTAAGCGAACTTCCATTGAGGTGGTCTATAGTTTCAATTTCGAGTTATCCCTCGATCATACCCTTGTACCTGTACCCCGCAAGAGGACCCTAATACAAAAACTCGAGCACAATACCTTCAGCACATCTATGATAAAGCTACTCGACACATCAACTAAGCCACTAGAAGAATGCAAGAGAAGACTAAAGATAGGACGGCTAAACAATTCTAGCCAGGAGACTTGGTATGGCTATACCTCAACAAGGAATAATTTCTAAACAAGAAGAGGAACAAATTATTTGCAAGAACTAGAGAACCTTTCAAAATTCTCTAGAAGATCAATAATAATGCCTATAGATTGGAGTTGCCCAAGGACTATAAGGTTTCGGATACATTCAATGTTGCCGACCTTAATTTGTATCACCCTAACAGAGAGCTGAATGAAGACTATTTGGATTTGATCCCCCAATCCAAAATAACCCAAAGGGAATGATGGGAATCAGGCTACCGGACTACTGACCTACAATCGAGCCTAAGAACTAGAGGAATGGCTAGACAAATCCTCCTGTTCCAGCCAACTCATGCGGAGGACGAGTATCTCTGTGCAGACCCATTTTAATTACCAAGCCAAGTGACTATCTATTTCTCGTATATTGTGTATTGAGAAGAGGAAGGTCGAGACAACAACCTATCTTCATTCTCACACGTACCTAGCCATTTACATACTCAACCATACCCTTATCGAAATGCTGAGAGAAAGAGTCCGGATTGACCAAGCCACCCCTACTCGTACAAACAAGCTATCCGTACTTTTTGTCCACATCTTCTAATGGCATCACCAATACAGCATCATATGTAAAATTTGTTGCACTAATTATTGTTTTCCTTATATATTCATTTTTACCCTTTTGTAACTTGTACATTACTTTATTAGGAAATGTCATTTTTGTCTTTTCTCTTTTATGCATGTTGCCTTAACTTATGGGTATAAATACCCCTATACTTGTAGCTATAAGGATCAAAAAACAAATTGAACATTAACACACTTTATATTTTCCTTCCTTGTGTAGACACTACTTGTTTACTCTCAACATTACTCTTATCCTAACCCTTGAGTAGGGTTAAACATCACTCTTATTCTAACCCTTGAACAAGGCTAGGTAACGAGTAACCTCACCGGACCGATTCATACATCATATCAAATTATATCGTAAGTCCTTGAAAGTTCCATTCGTGCATCATATCCTCTGAAGTTATTCATGAGTTTTTTCTTACCCTTTTTATTCACATTTGTCCTCTCACTCATACCCCATCACTTCCTTTCGAGCTTTCTGCAAGCTTGAACCCATCCAACAACTAGCCTTATATGTTTTTGGTCACAGTCCGCATCACAAATAGTAAGTAATAGAACCAAGGAAC
>JAMXBB010000277.1:0-13037 GCA_024138015.1 Lumnitzera littorea | reverse complement strand
GTTCCTTGGTTCTATTACTTACTATTTGTGATGCGGACTGTGACCAAAAACATATAAGGCTAGTTGTTGGATGGGTTCAAGCTTGCAGAAAGCTCGAAAGGAAGTGATGGGGTATGAGTGAGAGGACAAATGTGAATAAAAAGGGTAAGAAAAAACTCATGAATAACTTCAGAGGATATGATGCACGAATGGAACTTTCAAGGACTTACGATATAATTTGATATGATGTATGAATCGGTCCGGTGAGGTTACTCGTTACCTAGCCTTGTTCAAGGGTTAGAATAAGAGTGATGTTTAACCCTACTCAAGGGTTAGGATAAGAGTAATGTTGAGAGTAAACAAGTAGTGTCTACACAAGGAAGGAAAATATAAAGTGTGTTAATGTTCAATTTGTTTTTTGATCCTTATAGCTACAAGTATAGGGGTATTTATACCCATAAGTTAAGGCAACATGCATAAAAGAGAAAAGACAAAAATGACATTTCCTAATAAAGTAATGTACAAGTTACAAAAGGGTAAAAATGAATATATAAGGAAAACAATAATTAGTGCAACAAATTTTACATATGATGCTGTATTGGTGATGCCATTAGAAGATGTGGACAAAAAGTACGGATAGCTTGTTTGTACGAGTAGGGGTGGCTTGGTCAATCCGGACTCTTTCTCTCAGCATTTCGATAAGGGTATGGTTGAGTATGTAAATGGCTAGGTACGTGTGAGAATGAAGATAGGTTGTTGTCTCGACCTTCCTCTTCTCAATACACAATATACGAGAAATAGATAGTCACTTGGCTTGGTAATTAAAATGGGTCTGCACAGAGATACTCGTCCTCCGCATGAGTTGGCTGGAACAGGAGGATTTGTCTAGCCATTCCTCTAGTTCTTAGGCTCGATTGTAGGTCAGTAGTCCGGTAGCCTGATTCCCATCATTCCCTTTGGGTTATTTTGGATTGGGGGATCAAATCCAAATAGTCTTCATTCAGCTCTCTGTTAGGGTGATACAAATTAAGGTCGGCAACATTGAATGTATCCGAAACCTTATAGTCCTTGGGCAACTCCAATCTATAGGCATTATTATTGATCTTCTAGAGAATTTTGAAAGGTTCTCTAGTTCTTGCAAATAATTTGTTCCTCTTCTTGTTTAGAAATTATTCCTTGTTGAGGTATAGCCATACCAAGTCTCCTGGCTAGAATTGTTTAGCCGTCCTATCTTTAGTCTTCTCTTGCATTCTTCTAGTGGCTTAGTTGATGTGTCGAGTAGCTTTATCATAGATGTGCTGAAGGTATTGTGCTCGAGTTTTTGTATTAGGGTCCTCTTGCGGGGTACAGGTACAAGGGTATGATCGAGGGATAACTCGAAATTGAAACTATAGACCACCTCAATGGAAGTTCGCTTAGTGGTGTCATGCATTGTTTGGTTATAAGTGAACTTGACCACTGGTAAGCAAATGTCCTAATCAGCTAAGTTCTTGACTACTACAGCTTGGGGTAGTGACCCCAAAGTGCGACTAACTACTTCTGTTTGGCCGTTAGTTTGAGGGCGACAGGAAGTATTGAATAGTAGTTTGGTCCCCATTTGGCACCACAAAGTCCTTTAGAAATGGCTTAAGAACTTTAGGTCTTTATCAAAGATTACACTTCTTGGCACGCCGTGTATCAGCACAATCTTCTGCAAGAAAAGAGAAGTTATAGTCGAAGCATCGTTAGTTTTGGAGCATGGCATGAAGTGTACCATTTTGCTGAACTGATCCATGATGACCATTATAAAATCTTTGCCATGGGTAGTTCATGGTAGTCCGAGAACAAAGTCCATGCTAGTTCGAGAACAAAGTCCATACTTAATTCAGTCCATGGCTTCATTGGAACAGGCAAAGGCATTCAGCTTAGCACTTAGCCTTGCTCGGCTTGGCACTTAGCCTTTTTGCATATGGTACAGCTTCCGACAATGTAGTGCACATCTCTCCTCATTCTCAGCCAAAAGAATCGATTATTTAGTAATTCATATGTTCTTTTCTCTTTAAAATGTCCGGACAGTCCTCCACTGTGGACTTCCTTGATCAACAGCTCCCATAGGAAAAAAGCTGGCACACATAGTTTTCCACTTCAGAACAAGTAACTATCCTTTACATGATATTCATCTACTATCCTTTCATCAACGCATCGTACAGTTATGGGTCCAAAGTGTGGATCCTTAGAATATTATTTTTTGATACTTGCAAACCTAAATAACCTGGTTTGTAGTTTAATTAAAAGCACATGTCTTCTTGAAAGAGCATCTGTAACTCCATTGCTTTTTCCTTACTTGTATTTTATTACAAAATTGAATTCTTCAAGGAATTTAGCCTATCTCGCTTGGCACTTCGATAACTTCGTTTGACATTGAAGGTATCTTAGTGACTTATGGTCAGTATATATGACAAACTCTCTCAGTAATAAATAGTATTGCTATACTTGCAGTGCTCTGATTAGTGCCAAGAGCTCCTTGTCATACATATAGTAATTCAACTGTAATCCTCTGAGCTTCTCATTGTAGAAGGTAATTGGTTGGCCTTCTTGCATTAGGACAATGCTTATTTTAATGTTTAATGCATCACATTCCAACTCAGATATTTTTTTGAAGTTAAGTAAAACCATTCCGGGGCAGAAGTCAATCTTTTTTTTTTTTTTTTTAAATCTTTTATCTCAGTAAAGCTCCTCTCCTCTCTTTCTCTTCATTGGAAGTCTGTGTTTTTCTTTGCTAGCTCAGTAAGTGGTACGGCGAGGGTATTGAAATTCCGGATGAATCGTTTGTAGAATAAAGCCAGTTCGTGGAAACTTCTTACATTGGCATAAGTAGTAAGAGTCGGTCACTTTACAATTGCTCAGATTTTCTTGTCATCCACACGTAAGCCTCCTTCGCTGACTACATAGCCCAATAATACCACTTCTTCCTGACAAAAGCAATATTTCTTGAGATTGCTGAATAGTTTTTCGGTATGAAAGATATCTAGAATGGCTTTGAGGTATTCATAGTGACTCAGCATGTCGGTACTATAGATTGGGATGTCGTCAAAGTACACCACGACACACTTCCCGATCAGTTATCTCTGTACATGATTCATTAGTCTCATGAAAATGATTGGGGCATTCAACAAGGCAAAAGGCATAACTATCCATTCATACAATCTATGTTGAGTCTTGAACTCCATTTTTCACTCGTCTCCTAGCCTCATGTGGATTTGATGGTAGCTAGAATTAAGATTGATCTTGTTGAAAATCTTGGCTCCACTCGATTCATCTAACATGTCATTTAGTCTAAGAATGGGATACCTGTATTTGATTGTGATCTTGTTCATAGCTCAGCTATCTACACACATTTGCCAGGTTCCATCCTTTTTTGGTATAAGAAGCATTAGCATAGCAGAAGGGCTAAGACTTTCTTTGACATGCTCTCTCTTTAGCAACTTATTGACTTGATGTTAGAGCTCAGAAGTTTGTTCGGGATTTATTCTATAAGCTGGTTTATTTGGTAGTGTGATGCCGGATACTAAGTCAATGTAGTACTCTATACTTTGAGTTGGGGGAAGCTCCTCAGTTAACTGTTCTGGGAACAGGTTAGTATATTCATCTAGCAACTCTTTGATTTCCAGGGGTAGTTTACCCCATTCCTTCATCTCAAATAGGTGCCTGACCGACATGAGGGTTGGCTTGTTAGTGTTGATGGCCTCTCGGAGCTCGGCTTTACCGATCACTAGAGCCTTTTTCGATTCGCAAGCGAGTTTTGTCTATAATTTATTAACTTCTCTTGGCAGCATCGGGTTTAGTGTGATCTTTCGATTATCCTTCTTGAACATTTACATGTTTTTATAGCCGTCATGGATGACTCTCTTATCAAACAACCACGGTTTACCTATCAACACGTGGGAAGCACACATTGGCAATACGATGCAAAGAATTTGGTCAAAGTAATTTCCTATAGTGATTGATAGTAGTATTTATTGAGTGATATGTAATGCTCTTTTCTCACTCAATTAGTGCAACTTGTACGTCCTCAGATGTGCAATAGTCGACAACTTAAGTTTTGAAATAAGATCAACTGATGCCACATTGGTGCAACTTCCACTATCTGCAATGAGGGCACATACTTGATCATTCACCTTGTAGGTGGTATGAAATAAATTTTCTCTTTACTCGTCCTCTTGTGAAGGTTCCATGTTCATAGTTTGTTAAACAATTATGAGCAACTGGTCCAAGTCCTCAATAAATACATGTCTTCCTCAATCAATTCTTTCTTGGCATTTTCTTTCTCAGCAGTGATCTCCTTCTCCTTAGGTTCCTCATTTGTACCGTCTACTTCTAGCTTTGGGACGTCTCCCTTGATGACTATTGTCCTTTGGTTTAGGCATTGAGCAGCCATATGTTTGAACCTTTGGTAGTTGAAGCACTTGATCTGACTCATCTTTCTATTAGACCTTTGCCCCATCTTATAAGTTCGGGTTAGCACTGTATCATCAGGTTAGCACTGTATCATTAGGTTGGCCTTTTTGATCGACTCGGACATCCATCTTTTGGCTCGGCTTTGTACTCGACTAAGCTCGGTGACTTGCCTGTCCGGGTTAGTTAGTTAGCATCCTTGTTGGTACTTAGCTCTTTCTTTGCCTTTCTACTCGCTGGGCTATTCTGATGGCCTTATCCATTGTGGTAAAGCGTTGGAGTTCCATAATGTCTTGAATATCATCTCTCAATCCAACGGTGAATCTTAAGACTGTTCAAGCTGGTGGTTCTTTTACTTCACATCGAATCATAAGCATTGGAAATTCTTAACCATATTTGTCAGTAGTCCGGCTTCTTTGTCTCAGCTCCTAAAGTTGAGTGAAAGTATCTTGAAGATAAATTTTCGGCATGAACCTGTTTCTGAGTATTCTCTTCATCTTGGGTCAAGTGTTAATTTCTCTGTAGCCTTTATGCCTCCTCATCATCTGAAAATTCTTCTACCATATGGCAGCATATTTGGAGAACTCAATAGCAACAGTTCTCATTTTCTCGAAATCCTCATACTGGTAATATTAAAAAACACGCTCTACCTTCTCTTCCCATTCCAAATATTCATCAACATTTCCAAATCCATTGAAGCTCAGAATTCGAAGCTTCACATCGAAGTTAAGGTCTGGGATGAAGGCAAGTTGGCAGTTTCATCCTTATAATTAGCTTAATAGAAATGATGTTGGTGTAACTAGCTCCATCAACAATTAAGGAGTAGCCTTTCCTATTTACCAAACATCAGACTCAAAACAAGTTTTCCCTTTAGCATGGGTCCTCCTTCAAGTTAGCTTGTCGACTCGTCATGGCTAAGAGTCTATCCATATTTGGATAGATATTTAACTCTTCCATCTCACTTCTTGAGCTCTTGTCACTTTGACTCTTTACTTGAGCGTTCGGTCCTTCGCCTTTCAAAATCATGACCCGCTTGTTTGGATGTTAGGAGGCAATATGTCCATATCCAAAACGCTTGAAGCACTTAACTTCTCAAGCCTTAGTGCTAGGTACTCTTTCCTTTCCCACTTTCTTTATCTTGACTTGATTAGGTCGGTTAGGCTCTCCTTCTCCATCTTCTTCTTTGACTTCTTCCTTTCCTCATACCTTTCAGGCTTAGGGTTGCCTTATTAAGGTTGGCCGATCGGCCTTTGGTACCTTCTCCTCCTCTAATGTTCTACTCTCAATGCTAAATTGATTAGCTTGTCTAATGAGTTGAATGGTTGTAGCTCAACTACATCAACAATGTCATCTTAGAGTTTACTTAGGAACCTGGCAGTAGTATGGTCTTGGGGCTTGGCAATCTCACATTTGGTCATCAAGGTCTTAAACTCTCGTAAGTACTCTTAATAGTGTTTTGACTTCGCCTCAGGTATTAGAAAGCATGGAGTATCTCTTGCTTAAAGCAGGTCGGTATAAATTGCTGATTCATCAAACGTTTCATAAGCTTCCAAGTTCTGATCGGCTCTTCTCCTTTGGTGTCTTACTTGGCAATTAACTTATCCCATTATAGACTTGCATATTTAATAAGGGATAGTGAGGCTAACTTAACTTTTGTTTGATTATTGCATTCATAACACTCAAATGACTTCTTTACTTAGGGAACCCAATTAAGGAACTCTTTAGGTCGGCTACTTCCACTTAAGGTTGGTAGCTTCAGCTTGATGCTGTCAAGTTCGTGGCTATGTGTTCGGGGCTTATCCCTTGCATTCTGAGTTGGTCAGTTCACTTTAGATCGGCCACTTCTATTGGAGCTTTGCTTAACCAAATCTCTTCTCGACTCTAGCTCTCTTCTTCGGGTTCTTTGGTTCACTTCGGAATCAATGCTCTTGTCATTGATTCTCTTCGGCTCGAGTTGATCTCTTCTTTTGTGTTGCTTGGTAGCTCTTCCTGGCTATTGTTCGTTATTAATAGGCTTGTTGGAGTCACTTACATTGGTCGGTGCTTGGTTTCTCCTTTTACCTTGGCTAACACATTGGCGACCTCATTAACCCAATAAGTTCTTGAATTGACTTAGTAAGATTTTGAATCTGACACTTTATGTCATCAAAACATCTCCTTAAGCTACCACAAGGACTATCTCTAGTTATATTGATACTATCTTCAAACATTCTCGTTCATATCGTAATTTCTACGGATAAATTTTAACAAACACGTAATAGACTCAACATTGCTTAACTAAAACTACTACAACTTCATTTTTTGTAGCTACCTACAACTTCCAAACTCTACTTCAGCTACTACAACACTATTAAGGACAAACTACAACCAGAAACAGTAGCTAAAATGACTACTACTAACCAAAATACAATTGCCAGCAACTTAAAACTATCATTACTCGACATGATATACTTCGAGAACTTAAGTACCACTACTATTGTTATGTACAATATAAGTAGTTCATAGAAGAGTAAGAACGTACGAATCAAACTTTGAAGAACATTAACATACGTATCTCTCCAAAGCTTTGATACTAAGATAATATGATTCGAAGTACGTAATAGACATGAACCATTAAAGTGGGAATTTAACGTTCAACGAGAGTGAGGAAGTAGCAAGTGGAATGAGTGTTTGAATGTAAATGTAGATGGATATCACGCATCAAGACACAAACATAATTAGGGATTGAGCTTGAAATGGGTTTCGATATGACTTGCAAAAACTTAACTAAGGTTTAGGGTTTCAAATGAGGGTTAAATGAGACTCATCAACTTACTCAATGAAGGGATTTACCACAATCTTATGAATAGGATTGATAAGAATATAATAAGGATTAAAGGGCAAACAACACTCAATAATCAAGCACAACTTAATGAGCTTACAATAGAGACAATAATCTTTGAGAATATTCACTTAATTCTTACCATGAAAAGATAATGATCCAGCTGCTTACAAAATTTTGTTATTTATAGTAAATTCTAAAACCTTAGTGGCAAAACTGTAAATATCATACAAGGCCTTAAACCCTAAAGATCAGGCCCACAACTTAAAAGTAAAGAAAATATTTACAAGTGTATAAAATAGCGCTAAATGGTGCGTTTAACAGTAAAGTAGGTGTATAAGGTATCTGAGTTGTCTTAGAGTAGATTGGGTTCGAGTAGGATCAGGTCGACAGCTAGCTATCCAAATTGGAGTTGAATTCCTCGAAGTCTTATTTACTTGGTTGAGCTCCTAGTGGGATCGACCCATAGTTGTTGAACTCGTGGATTGCTTGGCACTAGATTTCTCATGTCGTATTAAGTTGGTCTATAAACTTGGTGCTTCAGCTGTTTGGTCCCTGGTCTTCTCAACAACCAATAGCGCTGTTGTTTAGCTATCCTTCTTCCCTTTCTTAACCTTCTAGTATTAGCTTGGCTTTGAGTAGGGTAGGTTGGTCTTAGTTAAGAATATCTTGATAGTAGCTTGGAGAAGGTCGTAGGTTGGTTCCTATCAACTAGCACTATTGCTACGACTGCTATTACCACCATTAGTACTATTGCTGCTACTGCCTTCACTATTACAAACACCATAGCATTGCCGTTGCCACCACTACTGTCGCTACCACCACTGTCGCCACCACCACTGGCCACTAACATCGCCGCTATTATTACTGTTGTTATCATTACTAATATTGTCGCCATCATTATAGTCATCATTGCCACCTATGTTACTACCAACCACCATCACCAACGTCGTTGCTGTCACCACCGTTACCATCACCACAGCTTATTACTTTACTTTAGGGTTAGTTGAGGAAGAAGATGAATCAAGGGTAATTTAGTCACTAAAGTCCTATTACGTATCTATTCTTAAATTACTTGTAAATCTAATTAAATAAAGTAATAGGTATTATACCCTTGTTACATTCCTTAGAAATTCCAATTACATTCTTCAGGAATTCTAATTACATTCCTCTCCCGTTCCATTAAGTGAAGTGAACGAGCCATTAAGGTATATAGGGTATAGGTTTCAAAACACCATATACTTACTCTATAAAAATTATTATCTAATAATATCAAACATAATAACCTATTATGTTTTCATCTAAAATTATAACTCCTGCCTTATATCAAAAAGGGGAAGAAAAAGCCTATGCAAATCTGTCCAATAGAAACTCTAATGGAATAAAATAAGGGAGAATGGAATTAATGTTACTAAAGAATGGAATAGATGTGAAATAAGATGTAGATGGCTAATACGGTGTTTACTTGAACATAAAGGAGTTAGTATTACATTGTTCACTTGAAAAAATTCAACAGGGAATACGCGTTGCATAGAAAAGAAAGTACCCAAAATGCCCTTCATTAAACGAAAGAATAAACAACAACACAAATAAAAAAAAGACATCCTAAATCAATATTCCCCATTCCATCGTCTATGCTTTCTTCTCTACCTTAATAACACCAATCATGGGTAATTATAAATCAACATCTAAGGAATTAGAAATCACCTAACCCAAATCGTCTTTTTTCCATCGCTAGATTTGTCTCTCTCATCACCAAGTCGAAATCCTAGCATCTCATCATGTATGAACCCAGAGAAAGAACATGCATAATTATAAGATAAATGTCGAGTGTAGAGTTGGAATTTTAACCCTAATTAAAAGGATTGTTCTAAAATTGTAAAATCATAGCATAGATGATTGGCACTTGTTTTGAAATTGTAGCAAAGGCATCTATGTTAATCTAAAATGAACTAGTACAAGAGATATGCATAAATAGAAGAGAGAAAGGCAAAATTGCATACATTTTTTCGTTAGTTTTCGAAGGCAAATAGACGATGATGACTACTTCAGGTGATTCACTTAGAACCCTAGCTCTATTGGGTGTGAGTGAGGTGAGGGAGATTAAGGTTTTTTTTTTTTTTTGCCTATCATCAATGTATTGGAGAAGGATAGATTGGGGTTACATGCAAAATCACTACAAAGTGTTATAGCTTGATTAGTGTTTATACGTAAGGCTAAGAGTTGTAATTTTAACAAGGGTAGGTTAGAAATAAAATCAGTTGTAAGCCCTAAAGCTAAGCCAAGTAACTATAGGTTTGAGCTTAAAACTCAAGGTTTAGGGCGATCGGCTAAAGGATCCGATCAAACCCAAATTATAAACTATTGAGAAAAATATTAGTAAAAATGACCTTGTAAATTTAAATTTAAGAAAATAAATAGTAAAATAGGAGACTATAAAATTTTCAAATTTTAAGCATAATAATTGCTAATTACCAAAAAGGTGAAAAGTGTAATATAATAACTAATAAATTACTAGAGATAAATTATATGTATATTAAAAATTTTAGAATGACCAAAATAATAATTAGGGATGTTCACGTATACCCCACATGTATTTACGTGTAGATAAAAATATGCGAAATTACCTAAATTGGCCAAAAACTAAGTAAATAATTAAAGAAAATTATAAAATAATTATGGAAAAATCAGAAAAAATCAGAAGAGGATAAGATGAATCAAGATCAGGTCGTGGCAGGTCCAAATCTGCAAAAGGAAAATTAGCCAATAAAAATTAGACAACCTCAAAGCCAAAAATCAAGGAAATTGAGCAAAGTCTTGTCAAATTAATGCATATTAATTACAGCAAATGTCTATAAATAAGGGAAAAATTTACAGAAGTCATTTGGACAGTTTAGCATTTAGGAAAAATATGAACACTGAAAAAATCAAGAGAAAATCCAGAAAAAAAAAAAGAAAACTATGCAGATTAGGCAAGTGAACTAAACCCACCACTTACCACCACTTACCACCACCACTTGAGACCGAACCACTACCACCACCCTACACAAAACCCACTGTCTGGGCCGGCCGACAACCTTGGACCGGGTTTGGACAGCCAGAAAGCTTCAAACCGGTTAGTCATTTATTTACCCCGATTTTTGAATAATTTTGTAAAATTAGTTATTTTGCCCAGAAAATTATGAAACTTGTTATTCTGAGGTTTTATTGTATGTAGATTTAGGGAAAAATATTTATTTAGTTTAATTATGTCTGAAAATATAGGGTCCCTAACAAATTGTTCAAAACCGAGCATGATTAAACCGGAAAATAAATAGGCTTAGGAGTGTAGTTTTGAGCTCAAATTTTTTCTGTAGGATGCTTATATGATGTAGAACAGTGCTATGAGGCCATTTTTTTAAAATTAATTTTTGAAATTTTTAGGTTAATTTTTAGCTCTAAAATAATGGAAAAATTGGGTGATTTGGGGTTAATTAGATGATTAAGATGTTAATTACTGATTTAGATATTAATTAGATGTTTAGGGATGTTAATCTCTGAAGTAGAACCCTAATCCTAGCCTTTGGAGTATTAAGTATGGTTTAATTAGGGAAATTAGGTAAGTAATGTAAGAAATTAGTAATATGTGAAATTGTAAATTAATAAATCTACAAAATTAGAGTTATTTAGGTAATATTATAATAGAAATCAGAAAAATAATAAATCTAAAATAACAATTAATTTTAAGTAAATATCTCAAAATGTAAGATTTTTACACATCGGGATTAAATCCGATACCTCAATTAGGGTTAGCGTGCACCGAATAGTTTAGAATACCAAATTACGACTCAATAGGATATTTGGACACTCGAGCTTAATGTAATTAATTTCACATTAGGATTCGAGCATATTTAAGGCTTAAGAATCAAAATTTAAAATCTCATTTATGATTCGAATACCGAAATAGAGTACAACGAATCATTAGGACGTAATGGGTATATACGAAAAAATCAGTTAAAATATAACTTAGAATATGAATCTATAAAATATAAGTACTAAAAAGACCTATTTATATTATGGAATACGCAGAGACAAATCGGCTTGCAACTAAAGGATCGAGCGATCGAGCAATTTCAAGTAAGTTGGGTTATTGCTTATTGTAATAAAGTACTAGTTTTGTAGTACTCGGAGACTTAGGCTTGTATATGATTGTGATTGTAAGTAGTTTGCGCATGTGTTTGATGTATCAGAATTCGTGCTGAAATTTGTATTGTGAATGAGTTTGTGACTGATTGAATTGGTATGAAATTGTTTGAACACCCTAAACGGAATTTAATCTTAGTCGACCCTGATAATAAAAAAATGTCATGCATTGCAACCCGTTAGGGGATCATAAGATTCTCTGACCAAATACCGACCCCTTCGAAAAGGATAGCACAGAATTGCAAAATGGTTCCTTCTTCATCCTTAGTCGAACTAAGTGACAGGAGAGGAGGTCGCGGCGCGGGTGAAGTCAATGGTTCGAAGGTAGTCGCGGGAGAAGCAAGGTCTCCATTGCACAAGCCTGGGTTTGGTTGTGAGTTACTGCATAACATGGAACTCCTCAACCCGGATTGGAGCGGGTGAAATTTCTCTGATTTCACAACGGACTGGACTACGTTGTGCGATGACACTTGATTTTTGCATTGCATGAAAATAATTGTTTGATAACCCTATTTATACTTGTATGCATTCATGAGTCTCCAATTCAACTTACTGAGCTGTAGTTGCTCATATCCTTATAGATCCTTTTGCAGGTTCTGATTTCTGCACTTTTCAAGTATTATACCGCCCTACAATTACCCAGAGGTTAGTCCTTTTGAAGCTAGGGGCGTGAGGATCAAGTTACTTAGTATAATGTGTAACTAGACTGACCTTGTAGTTAAAGATCAAAGACTGGTAGCTATTATGTAAATTAGTAAACTGTGGTGATTATGTAAAACTTCTTGGGAAGCTCTGTGGACTTACTTATAATTATATATGTTTATTAGAAATTTGCGATATTTATCATAATTGTAATATAACTGTTATTCGGACTGTTTACTTCAAAGCGAGGAGTCGTCGACGCTTTGTGTAGATTATGTCTATGGTAGGCACTGTGAGGCCAGTTACTATCATAGAATGGTTTACACGGCGGGACTGTTGCGACTTTGCGATTTCGGGGCGTAACATCAGTGAAAGAGGTGGGAATAGAGAATTAAGGAGTGCATGCTAGGAATCCTCATTCCCTAATTGTGAGGAATAGAGCCCCATTAGAATTCCATTCCACGTAGAACTTAAAGCCAACTAAACAAAGGGATTAAGGGTACATAGGGAATAAGGGGGGAATGTCAATTTCATCCTCCCTTACTGAGCGTGTTGTAAAGCATTTGCTAGTTCCTACTTCTTGTCTCTCTTAGTCTTATTTTTTCCTCAATATTATCCATAAGCTAATAACTTAATAACAAAGAAATAAAGAAAACCATTACTTCCTTTATCATTGTATCTTACTTAATTTTTTAAGGTAATGTAATCTTTTTTTCGAAAAAAGATTTAATAATATTAATACGCTACGTGAATTGATGAATGATGGTTAAATACCAGTAAAATTTTGATATGTATTGTTGAAGAAGTATATTTTTTGAAAAAGTACAAATTATAATTTTGTGTTAAAATTTTATTGATACTTATAGGTTACTCATTCATCCAAATGATCTATTAGTATCATTGAAGCCTTTATAAGAGCTCGCTCTCTCTCTTTTTTTTTTTTTTTTTTTCGATGATTTTTACCTTATCTACATTATAC
>JAMXBB010000276.1:0-13043 GCA_024138015.1 Lumnitzera littorea | reverse complement strand
AGTTAGAAAGATTTCAAGAAGAAAAATATTTATTATGGTTTGAAAAACCTCTTGTAACTCTTCTTTTCGATTATAAACGATGGAATCATCCATTACGATATATAAAAAACGATCAATTTGAAAATGTTGTAAAGAATGAAATGTCACAATATTTTTTTTATACATGTCAAAATGATGGAAAAGAAAGAATATCTTTTACGTATCCACCAAGTTTGTCAACTTTCTCGGAAATGATCCACAGAAAAATCTTTTTTTTCCCAACAGAAAAACTACTCCCTGATGAATTGTATGATTATTGGAGTTATCTTAATGACCAAAAAAAGACCAACCTTAGCAAGGAATTTAGAACTCGAATTGAAGTTATAGATAAAGAATGTATTACTCAAAATGTACTAGAAAAAAAGACTAGATTGTGTAATAATAAGGCTAAAAAAGAATATTTTCCTAAAATATATGATCCCTTTTTGAATGGCTCCTATCGTGGAAGACTCAAAATCAAATTTTCACCATCAAAGATGGTTGAAACTTCCATAAAAAATGATATAGAGACAAGTCTGATAAATAAGATTCATGGTTTTTTTTTTTTTTTTTATTATGAGAAATTTGACGAAAAAATAGATACATTTGAGAAAAACGCATTATCAAGAGAAAAAAAACGTTCTTTCTTTCCATTTTATAAAAGTGAACAAAGAAAAATGGATTCCGAAGATGAAATGAAAATTGTCCAATTTTTATCCGATACGATTATGGCTGATCCGAAAGCTAAAAGAATCAGAAAAAATTCCATTGGAATAAAAGAAATCGGTAAAAAAGTTCCTTGCTGGTCATACAAATTGATCGACGATTTAGAACAACAAGAGGGGGAAAACGAAGAAAACGTGGCAGAGGATCATGAGATTCGGTCAAGAAAAGCCAAACGTGTAGTGATCTTTACTGATAACCAGCAAGATACTATTGATACGACTATCAAAAATACTAATAACCCCGATCAATCAGATGAAGTGGCTTTGATACGTTATTCGCAACAATCCGATTTTCGTCGAGACATAATCAAAGGATCCATGCGTGCTCAAAGACGTAAAACAATTATTTGGGAACTCTTTCAAGCAAATGTGCATTCTCCTCTTTTTTTCGACAGAATAGAGAAATCTCTTTCTTTTGATATATCCGGATTGATGAAATTCATTTTTAAAAACAAAAAACCAAGAGAATTAATAATTTCGGATTATACGGAGGAAAAGACAAAGGAAAATGAGAAAAAAAAAGAGGAAGAAAAAAGAGAGGAGAAAGAACGAATCGAAATAGCGGAAGCCTGGGATAGCATTCTATTCGCTCAATTAATAAGGGGTTCCCTATTAGTAACTCAATCTTTTCTTAGAAAATATAGTCTATTACCTTCATTGATAATAACGAAAAATATAGTTCGTATGTTATTATTTCAATTTCCTGAGTGGTCTGAGGATCTAAAGGATTGGAATAGAGAAATGCATATTAAATGTACCTATAATGGAGTTCAATTATCGGAAACAGAATTTCCAAAGAACTGGTTGACAGACGGTATTCAAATAAAGATTCTGTTTCCCTTTTGCCTTCAACCTTGGCACAGATCGAAGATAGGATTCCTTCCGAATCAGAAAGAGATGTTGAAAAAGAAAGGACAAAAAAACGATTTTTGTTTTTTAACAGTATGGGGGATGGAAACTGAATCTCCTTTTGGTTCTCCCCGAAAACGACGTTCATTTTTTGAACCTATTTTAAAAGAACTCAAAAAAAAAATTATAAAATTGCAAAAAAAGTCTTTTCTAGTTATACAGTTTTTAAAAGAAAAAACCAAAATTTTTCGAAATGTCTCACAAGAAAGAAAAAAATGGGTCACCAAAAACATTCTATTTTTAAAAGAAATAATAAAAAAACTTTTCAAAAAAAACTCAATTCTATTATTTGGATTAAGAGAAATATCGGAATTGAGTGAAATTAAAAAAGAAAAAGATTCGACAATCAATAATAGGATGATTCAAGAATCGCCCATTCCAATTCGATTTATGGATTTGACAGATTATTCATTGACAGAAAAAAAAATGAGGGATCTGTCTGATAGAACAAAAACAATGAGAAATCAAATAGAAAAAATTACAAAAGATAAGAAGAAGAATTTTTTAATTCCGGAAAGAAATATTAGTTGGAATAAAATAAGTTCTCTCACTAAACTAATAACATCAATAAAAAGCAATTGGCAGAAATTAAAAAGACAAAATATTCGATTAATCCGTAAATCATATTATATTCTAATATTTTTAATTGAAAGGATATATATAGATATTGTTCTATGTATCATTAATACTCCCAGGATGAATACACAACTTGCTTTTGAATTATCAAGAAAACTCATTGATAAATATATTTATAACAATGAAACAAATAAAGAAACAATTGATAAAACAAATAAAAATACAATTCGTTTTATTTTAACTCTAAAAAATGGGTTTTCTGATATTAGTAATACAAATTCAAAGATTTTTTGTGACCTCTCCTCCTTATCCCAAGCATATGTCTTTTACAAATTATACCAAACAAAAGTTATTAAGTTATATCAACTAAGATATGTTCTTAAATATCACGAAACATCTCTTTTTCTTAAGAATGAGATAAAGAATTCTTTTAAAACACAAGGACTATTTCATTCTGAATTAAAACAGAAGAATTCGGGAATAGATCAATGGAAAAATTGGTTACGGAGTCATTATCAATACGATTTATCTTCTATTAGATGGTATCGATTAGTACCGCTAAAATGGAGAAATAGAATCACTCAACGACGTATGAATCAAAATCCAAGATTAAACAAAACTTATTTGGCGGAAAAAGAACGATTAATTCATTACAAAAAATTGAATGAATTTGATACAAATTCATTAACGAATCAAAAATATAACTTTAAAAAATGCTATGGATATGACCTTTTCTCTTATAAATTTCTTAATTATAAAGATCAGAAAGATTTATATATTTATTTATCACCATTATGTGTAAATAAAAAAGAAGGGATTCCTTCTAATTACCATATAGATAAACAAAAATTATTTCATATACCGGGAAGTATGATCCCTATCCCTAATTATCTAGGAGAAAATGATATTCTGAATCTTGAAAAATTTCCAGATAGAAAATTTTTTGATTGGAGAATTTTCCCTTTTTATCTTAGAAATAAAGTAGATATTGAGTCTTGGATCGATATCACTACCGATAGTAAAAAAAATACTAACAATGGAGTTAACAATTATCAACTAATTGATAAAAAAGGCCTTTTTTATCTTTCAATTTCGAAAGATCACGAAATCAATCCATCCAACCAAAAAAAAAACCTTTTTGATTGGATGGGAATGAATGAAGAAATACTAAGTCGTCCCATATCAAATATGAAACTTTGGTTCTTCCCAGAATTTGTACTACTTTTTAATACATATAAAATGAAACCGTGGATTATACCAATCAAATTACTTCTTTTCAATTTTAATAGAAATGAAAATTTTAGTGAAAATAAAAACATCACTAAAAAGAAAAAGGGAGATCCTCTTCTATTATCGAATGATAAAAAATCTATTGAATTAGAAAATCGAAATCACGGAGAAAAAGAATCTACAGGCCAAGGGAATCTTGAATCAGATGCACAAAACCAAGGGAATCTTGGATCAGTTCTCTCAAACCAAGAAAAAGATGAAGATTATGCGGGCCGAAATAGGGATATAAGAAAACGTCGAAAGAAAAAGCAATACAAGAGTAACACGGAAGTAGAGCTTGATTTCTTCCTAAAAAGATATTTACGTTTTCAATTAAGATGGGATGATTCTTTCAATCAAAAAATAATCAATAATATCAAAGTCTATTGTCTCCTACTTAGACTGATAAATCCAAGAGAAATTGCTATATCCTCGATTCAAAGGGGAGAGATGAGTTTAGATATTCTGATGATTCAAAAGGATTTAACTCTTACCGAATTGATAAAAAAAGGAATATTAATTATTGAACCAGTTCGTTTGTCGATAAAAAATGATGGGCAATTTATTATGTATCAAACTATAAATATTTCATTAGTTCATAAGAATAAGTCCCTAACTAATCAAAGATACCGAGAAAGAAAGTATGTTGATAAGAACCCTTTTGAGAAATCCATTACAAGACATCAAAGAATGATTGAAAATCGAAACAAAAATCATTATGATTTGTTTGTTCCTGAAACATTTTTATCCACTAAAGGGCGTAGAGAATTAAGAATTCGAATTTGTTGCAATTCACGGACTCGAAATGTTATGTGCAATAACGTCAAAAACAAAAAATGGGGTAAAATCTTGTATAAAAGTAAACGTTTTAATAAAGATAAAAAGAAAATAATTAAATTAAAATTCTTTCTTTGGCCTAATTATCGATTAGAAGATTTAGCTTGTATGAATCGATATTGGTTTGATACCAATAATGGAAGCCATCTCAGTATGGTAAGGATACATATGTATCCACGATTGGAAATTCGTTAATGATATGTCTTTCCATTATCTCACAGACTACCATATTGGATATATCAAAGAAAAAGATGCACACATTCCATTCTGATCCATGAATACTAATAGAATGGATGTCTCAATATCCATTAGATTTATAAATGAATCGAAAAATTCTTCTTTTTTTTTTTTTTATTATTAAAATAAAAAAAGAGGATAGAAGATTTCGTTTTATGATAAAAAATTTATGATAAAAAATTCATTCATTTCAGGTATTTCACAAGAAGAAAAAAAAGAAAACAGGGGGTCTGTTGAATTTCAAATAGTTAGTTTCACCAATAAGATACGAAGACTTACTTCCCATTTGGAATTGCACAGAAAAGACTATTTATCTCAAAGAGGTCTACGGAAAATCCTGGGAAAACGCCAACGACTGTTATCTTATTTTTCAAAGAAAAATAGAGTCCGTTATAAAGAATTAATTAGTCAACTGGATATTCGGGAATCCAAAAATCGTTAAATTAAATTAAAGAAGTAACTTGAATTATTTGATTTATTAGATCTTGAATCTTAAATTTTGATGAACTTCTTTTTGTTTTCAGCAATTCATGAAAGAATGAATCGAGGAATAACCTATGAATGGAACAACTACAAGAAAAGACCTCATGATGGTCAATATGGGACCTCACCACCCATCAATGCATGGTGTTCTTCGGCTCGTCCTTACTCTAGACGGTGAAGATGTTGTTGATTGTGAGCCAATATTGGGTTATTTACACAGAGGGATGGAAAAAATTGCGGAAAACCGAACAGTTATACAATATCTTCCTTATGTAACACGTTGGGACTATTTAGCTACTATGTTCACAGAGGCAATAACTGTAAATGGGCCAGAACAGTTGGGGAATATTCAAGTACCTAAAAGAGCCAGTTATATCAGAGTAATTATGTTAGAGTTGAGTCGTATAGCTTCTCATCTATTATGGCTTGGCCCTTTTATGGCAGATATTGGTGCACAGACTCCTTTTTTCTATATTTTCAGAGAAAGAGAATTAGTATATGATCTATTCGAAGCTGCCACCGGTATGAGAATGATGCATAATTATTTTCGTATCGGAGGAGTCGCGGCCGATCTACCTCATGGATGGCTAGATAAGTGTTTGGATTTCTGTGATTATTTTTTAACAGCGGTTTCTGAATATCAAAACCTTATTACACGAAATCCGATTTTTTTAGAACGAGTTGAGGGAGTGGGTATTATTAGCGGAGAAGAAGCAAAAAATTGGGGTTTATCAGGACCAATGCTACGAGCTTCCGGAATACAATGGGATCTTCGTAAAGTTGATCACTATGAATGTTACGACGAATTTGATTGGGAAATCCAGTGGCAAAAAGAGGGGGATTCATTAGCTCGTTATTTAGTCCGAATCAGTGAAATGACAGAATCTATAAAAATTATTCAACAGGCTCTAGAAGGAATTCCGGGCGGTCCCTATGAGAATTTAGAAATCCGATGCTTTGATAGAGAAAAGGATCCAGAATGGAATGATTTTGAATATCGATTCATTAGTAAAAAACCGTCTCCCACTTTTGAATTGCCGAAGCAAGAACTTTATGTAAGAGTTGAAGCCCCAAAAGGGGAATTGGGAATTTTTTTAATAGGAGATCAGAGCGGTTTTCCGTGGAGATGGAAAATTCGACCACCTGGCTTTATCAATTTGCAAATTCTTCCCCAGTTAGTTAAAAGAATGAAATTGGCTGATATTATGACGATACTAGGTAGCATAGATATCATTATGGGAGAAGTTGATCGTTGAAATGATAATTGATACAACAGAAGTACAAGATATCAATTCTTTTTCCAGATTGGAATTCTTAAACGAGATCTATGGAATCCTATGGATGCTTGTACCTATTTTTACTCTTGTATTGGGAATCACAATAGGAGTACTCGTCATTGTGTGGTTAGAAAGAGAAATATCTGCAGGAATACAACAACGTATTGGGCCTGAATACGCCGGCCCTTTGGGAATTCTTCAAGCTTTAGCCGATGGAACAAAACTCATTTTCAAAGAGAATCTTCTTCCGTCTAGAGGAGATACTCGTTTATTCAGTATAGGACCATCTATAGCAGTTATATCCATTTTACTAAGTTATTTAGTAATTCCTTTTAGCTATCACCTTGTTTTATCTGATCTCAATATCGGGGTTTTTTTATGGATTGCCATTTCAAGTATTGCTCCCGTTGGACTTCTTATGTCAGGATATGGATCAAATAATAAATATTCCTTTTTAGGTGGTCTACGAGCTGCTGCTCAATCGATTAGTTATGAAATACCATTAACTCTTTGTGTGTTATCAATATCTCTACGTGCGATTCGTTTAAACATAAACTTTTTTTATTCTGTTATTTTTAGTAAATAAGTTGAATAGATATCTTCATTTTTTATTCATCATTCAAGCCGATGAACTAAATCCGATAGTTATATGAGTGAAAGAAAACAGCTTCTAAATTAGCTGTAAAAAGATTGAGTCTCATTTCCTATGTACAAGAATTAAAAGAAAGGAAATATAAGCAAGACCTTTACCCAAGATTGAGGGATTAGTTATCCCGTCTTGAAGCGGGCTCAAAAGATCAACCGTGTAGAGTTTTCATTATCGTTTCTATGTATTACCATAACGCGTGATTGAACAAAAATGAGTGGATGGTTAGGAACACAAAAATACATAAAGGATTAGTAATGGAGATTCTTTAGGTAAATTATCCAAAAGGATATATTTTTGCATAAAAAAAAAGAATCCTAATTGGGGCTTTAAGTTAGTAGAAATGATCAAGTAGTACTCCCCACGATTCCGATCCAGAGTATGCTCCTATCCACAGATTCAAAAAATGACTATCAGGAACGAAATAATCCTTTTTTTAAGTCCCCTCTTTAAGAAAGAAGAATAGGAACGAAAAAATAAAAAGATCTTTTTATTCTTTCATATATTCATAAAAATCGTGTGTCATGATAGATGAACTACTTTAGAATTTTATTTTTCATAACCGAAAAAAGATAGGTTGAAATATCTCTTGTAGTTTTACAAGGAGTATTTTATTGAAAGATTAAGTTATTACTCAATAAACAATAAATTGAAATTATTAAAGGACGAGATCAATTCAGAAGTCTTTTGTTAGTTATTATTATAGCAGACAGAATTCCATTGGTCTAATTCGGGACCTTCGAAAGGTTTTGCTCTATTTTATCTATATATATTTATACTACAAACATATCAACATAAAAAATATCGAACCGGTCCTTAGATTTATTGGTGGCCTTGGAGGAGCCGTATGAGGTGAAAATCTCATGTACGGTTCTGTAATAGCGATAGGAACAGTGATGTTCCCAACGACTATGATTATCTAATAGTTTAAGTACAGTTGATATAGTTGAGGCCCAGTCAAAATATGGTTTTTGGGGGTGGAATTTGTGGCGTCAACCTATAGGGTTTATCGTTTTTCTAATTTCTTCCCTAGCAGAATGTGAGAGATTACCTTTTGATTTACCAGAAGCAGAAGAAGAATTAGTAGCGGGTTATCAAACGGAGTATTCAGGTATCAAATTTGGTTTATTTTACGTTGCTTCCTATTTAAATCTATTAGTTTCTTCGTTATTTGTAACAGTTCTTTATTTGGGCGGTTGGAACATCTCGATTCCCTACATATTCGTTCCTGAGCTATTTGAAATAATTAAAGTGGGTACAGTCTTTGGAACGACAATTGGTATTTTTATTACATTAGCCAAAACCTATTTGTTTTTGTTCATTTCTATCACAACAAGATGGACTTTACCTAGACTAAGAATGGACCAATTATTAAATCTTGGATGGAAATTTCTTTTACCTATTTCTCTCGGTAATCTATTATTAACAACTTCTTCCCAACTCTTTTCACTGTAAAGGAAATAAGGAATACGATATTCTCTATTTACGACTTTTCTCAAACAAGAGAAAGAAACAAACATCAAATTATTCATAGATCTTTACGATATGTTCCCTATTGTAACTGGGTTCATGAATTATGGTCAACAAACAGTACGAGCTGCAAGGTACATTGGTCAGGGGTTCATGATTACCTTATCCCACGCAAATCGTTTACCTGTAACTATTCAATATCCATATGAAAAATTAATTACATCGGAGCGTTTCCGCGGACGAATCCATTTTGAATTTGATAAATGTATTGCTTGTGAAGTATGTGTTCGTGTATGTCCTATAGATCTACCTGTTGTAGATTGGAAATTGGAAACTCGTATTCGAAAGAAACGATTGCTTAATTACAGTATTGATTTCGGAATTTGTATCTTTTGTGGTAACTGCGTTGAGTATTGTCCAACAAATTGCTTATCAATGACTGAAGAATATGAGCTTTCTACTTATGATCGTCACGAATTGAATTATAATCAAATTGCTTTAGGTCGTTTACCAATATCAGTAATTGACGATTATACAATTCGAACAATTTTGAATTCGCCTCAAAGAAAATAAAAACGGAAAAATCCTTTTGTTAAAGAGTAATTTCGAATTATTAAGGTTAAATTTGCTCTAAAGTAAGGAATGAGTTCTTTATTTTTTTCTTGCTTGGCCAATAACTATGGATTCCAATCTACTCTTGATTGGTTGGTGAGAAGTGCGATTTTATTTAATTTAGATTGAAAATTAGATTGAAAATCGTATACGTAATAATAATTAATATACGCCGAAATACATAATTTCAAATCTTTCGAATAAAGAGAAAAATGATATTGGTCCACTAATTGTACCTACATCAATTTTAACCTATTAGATTCGAATTTAATTCAATTAGATTAGGAATAAATCATAAAAAATTTCCCGGTCGGGTCAATAAAATCATGAAAGACATTTCGATTTTTTTATATTTTACATAAAATGGATTTGCCTGGACCAATACATGATTTTCTTTTAGTTTTTCTGGGATCAGTTCTTATATTAGGGGGTCTGGGAGTGGTATTACTTACCAATACAATTTATTCGGCCTTTTCGTTGGGATTGGTTCTTGTTTGTATATCCTTATTTTATATTTTAGCAAACTCCCATTTTGTAGCGGCTGCACAGCTCCTTATTTATGTAGGAGCTATAAATGTTTTAATCCTATTTGCTGTTATGTTCATGAATAGTTCAGAATATTCCAAAGATTTGAATCTTTGGACTGTTGGGAATGGGATTACTTCATTAGTTTGTACAAGTATTTTTGTTTCACTAATTACTACTATTCTAGATACATCTTGGTACGCGATTATTTGGACGACAAAATCAAACCAGATTCTAGAGCAAGATTTGATAGGTAATAGTCAACAAATTGGAATTCATTTATCAACTGATTTTTTTCTTCCATTTGAACTCATTTCGCTAATTCTTTTAGTTGCTTTAATAGGTGCAATTGCTGTTGCTCGTCAATGATAAATCTTTATCACTATTAACATAACAGCAATCCACATTCAACTTTGTTCTGTGTTATCAAATCCATTTCTCTTCAATTCTATTTCGATTTGAAGACTCTTCATGGATAAATCCTTTGTTTTGGACTTGTTATATTATAGGCAATCGAATCTGTTGAATTCTTGTTCATATTAAAAAATGAATCCAAATTAATAAGGAGTTGGTCAATGATACTCGAACATGTACTTGTTTTGAGTGCCTATTTATTTTCTATGGGTATCTATGGATTGATCACGAGTCGAAATATGGTTAGGGCACTTATGTGTCTTGAACTTATACTGAATGCGGTTAATATTAATTTCGTAACATTTTCGGATTTTTTTGATAGTCGGCAGTTAAAAGGGGATATTTTCTCAATTTTTGTTATAGCTATTGCAGCCGCTGAAGCAGCTATTGGGTTGGCTATTGTTTCATCAATTTATCGTAACAGAAAATCAACTTGTATCAATCAATCGAATTTGTTGAATAAATAAGTAGTGTTGAATAAATAAGTAGTATTAATTATAGAAATGAAAATATTCATCAATTTAAATTAGCATGTATGATATGTAAATTTGATAAAAAGGTAAGAAATCAAAGTATCTTGGCCCAATCTCATGAATCTATTCTGAATTCGATTGATTAGAAAAATTCTGGTAAAATCATTGATTCATCTGGTGTTCAAATATATGATTCATCTACAAGTTTACTAGATCGAAGATTTATGGCATTTTCAAATTGATAGATCCAATGTCACATTCAGTAAAGATTTATGATACATGTATAGGATGTACTCAATGTGTTCGAGCCTGCCCAACAGATGTATTAGAAATGATACCTTGGGATGGATGTAAAGCTAAGCAAATTGCTTCTGCTCCAAGAACTGAGGATTGTGTCGGTTGTAAGAGATGTGAATCTGCCTGTCCAACCGATTTTTTGAGCGTTCGAGTTTATTTATGGCATGAAACAACTCGAAGCATGGGTCTAGCCTATTAAATACGTTTTAAATACGTTCCATAAAAAACCATTTAAATACATTTTGAATACAGTTGATTTTTTTTACCGACAAAAACCCGTACTCAAAAAAAATCATATTCATATATATTTTATTTTGGGCACGGGTTTTTGTTTTTTGGTCCAAGTTTAGCTTTATCTTGTCTTTACCACGAATTATTTTCCTTGGTTAACCATAATTGTAGTTTTACCAATAGTGGCAGGTTCTTTTATTTTCTTTCTTCCTCATAGAGGAAATAAGGTAATTCGAAGGTATACCATATGTATCACTTCTTTAGAGCTCCTTTTAACGACCTATACATTCTCTTATCATTTCCAATTGGACGATCCATTAACTCAATTAGCGGAGGATTATAAATGGATCAATTTTTTTGATTTTTACTGGAGATTGGGAATAGATGGACTTTCTATAGGACCTATTTTACTGACAGGATTTGTCACCACTTTAGCTACTTTAGCCGCTTGGCCAGTTACTCGGGATTCCCGATTATTCCATTTCCTGATGTTAGCAATGTACAGCGGTCAAATAGGATCATTCTCTTCTCGAGACCTTTTACTTTTTTTCATCATGTGGGAATTAGAATTAATTCCCGTTTATCTACTTCTATCTATGTGGGGGGGGAAGAAACGTCTGTATTCAGCTACAAAGTTTATTTTGTACACTGCGGTAGGTTCCATTTTTCTATTAATAGGAGTTCTGGGTATCGGTTTATATGGCTCCAATGGACCAACATTAAATTTGGAAACATTATCTAATCAATCGTATCCTGTGGCACTGGAAATAATATTCTATATTGGATTTCTTATTGCTTTTGCTGTCAAATCACCGATTATACCCTTACATACATGGTTACCAGATACCCACGGAGAGGCACATTATAGTACTTGTATGCTTCTAGCCGGAATCTTATTAAAAATGGGAGCGTATGGGTTGGTTCGGATCAATATGGAATTATTACCTCACGCTCATTCTATATTTTCTCCCTGGTTGATTATAATAGGCGCAATACAAATAATCTATGCAGCTTCAACATCTCCTGGTCAACGTAATTTAAAAAAAAGAATAGCTTATTCGTCTGTATCTCATATGGGTTTCATAATTATCGGAATTGGTTCTATAAGTGATACAGGACTCAATGGAGCCATTTTACAAATAATCTCTCACGGATTTATTGGCGCTGCTCTTTTTTTCTTAGCAGGAACGAGTTATGATAGAATACGTCTTGTTTATTTCAATGAAATGGGTGGGATGGCGATTCCCCTCCCCAAAATATTCACGATGTTCAGTATCTTATCGATGGCTTCCCTTGCATTACCGGGCATGAGTGGGTTTGTTGCAGAATTGATAGTATTTTTGGGCATAATCAACAGTCAAAAATATTTTTTAATAACAAAAATACTAATTACTTTTGTAATGGCAATTGGGATGATATTAACTCCTATTTATTCATTATCTATGTTACGCCAAATGTTCTATGGATACAAGCTATTTAATGTTCCAAACTCTTATTTTTTTGATTCTGGTCCGAGAGAGTTATTTGTTTCGATCTCTCTCCTTCTACCAATAATAGGTATTGGTATTTATCCGGATTTTGTTCTCTCACTATCAGTTGACAAGGTTGAAGCTATTATATCTAGTTATTTTTATCGATAGTTTTCCTGAATAAAAGAAAAAAGGAATTTCATTTTTTTTTTTATTGTTCGTTGAAATCTTTTTTTCTCTTAAGTTTCACTTAAGTAAAAATGAATTGGAATTGGAATCAAATAGGTTTTGTCTTTTCGAGAACCTTTTGAATCAAGTAGTGTAGTGATTCAAATGGTTCTCGACTGTTTACATGAAGTTTTCTTCATGAAATTTTGGTATCCTATATTCTATTCTTATCTTACTTATACTAATAGTAATTTTATTTTGGTTCATATAGAACAGTTTCTATAGTTATATAGGTTGTTCCTATTTGTATTCGTCTGGATCTGTAAATTGTAAATTTGAAATTGAATTCTAATTAGATGTTAATGTAAATTAAATGAACCATAACTATGTAACCCTATTCCTAATAA
>JAMXBB010000275.1:0-13051 GCA_024138015.1 Lumnitzera littorea | reverse complement strand
TTTTAATGAATTAGGGTTTCATATTTGATCTACTATATATATATATATACACACACCATGTAACTACACTCTTTTCTTCATGTAATACAGTTACATTTTCTTTCACTTGTACATGCATCATAATCATCTTATATAAAAGTTTAAATTTTAAGATATGACATGAGCTATCATATTTTATTGCTTTACACTACGGTGGTTGAAATATTGTGGAGTGTGTGTTAAAGTTTGATTATTGGATTATAATGCTTGCTTCTTTTTTCTTTTCCCTTTATCTTTTTTTTTTTTATTTTTAGTGTCCTGCTAATGGTCATCAGTAATGGTCCTTCTCTAATTCCATATATATTAAACTTCAATTTCAGCCACATTTGGCAAGATGGTGATCCATTTAAATACATTTAGCAGTTTTGTCTTTTTTTTTTTTTTTTTGCCCCCCTGACCGTTTTGGTTTTTATGTATATTCTTGCCTTCGCATTTGATTTATAATTGATTTGAACAAAAGTATAGTATCGAAAAGGCGCCACAAGGAAGGCAAAACAAAACCAAAATAGCAATAGGCCATTTTTGGAGATGTATCTGATTGACGGTACTTTGCTCTAGTAGGACCTCATCCATTTTAGGTGCTTCCTTTTCATTAATTTGCTGATCGATTCAAGGTAGCCGTAGCTTGCTTTCCGGTGCAAGCAATAATGGTAAAAGCTAGTTGTCACAGGGTACTTTCCTCTAATAGGAATATATGGACTAGGTCCACGCAGTAAAATTCATTGTGGGGACTCCAACATGAAGCTTGTAATATTTGCCATGCACCAAAACATCACAGGCTATTCACCATTATTCAGTTTGCTTAAGCTTGGACTTGCAATGATACTTTTTGTATAAACTGACTCATTTCATCAATGGAAAACACAGCACATTTTCTTATTCCTTCCAACTACAACAAATCTTTTTATGCATGCAGCACCTAAAGTATGAAACTGCGGATATGCAAAAGAAGATCGAGGCCCTAGAAGCCTCTCGACGGTAAATTACTTATTCTTGATCTTCTTAAAATTTGATCAGAATTAGATTGCTTAGCTCCTACTAATTCTGTAGGTTTGTTCACTTGGTTTTTCAGGAGGCTTTTGGGGCAATCTTTAGGTTCATGCTCTCTAGAGGAGGTTGAAGCGATTGGAAGCCAGCTCGAGAAAAGCTTAATTGAAATCAGAGCAAGGAAGGTAATGTCATTGATGTTGGAGATAGAAGAGGCTAATTTAAGAATGATGTATTTCTCAAAGCTCATTTGTGTTTATCCTGAAACTACCAATGACATTGTACTTGTGTATTTAGCATGTGTAGAAGACATGTGAAGCATCTATCTTCGATGGTTTTAAGACCACCCAACTAAGTATTTATTCTTAGTAACTAGTAAAAACTGAAAACAATACTGTGATGCAGACTCAATTATTCGGTGAGCAGATAAAACAGTTACAAGCAAAGGTATGTTGGGTCTAACATGCTCTTATACTTGAATATGTTGCTTTGAGTTAACAGTTGTTTTCCTTATTTTCTCCCAACTTAGGAGAAACTCTTGGCTGAAGAAAATGCAAGATTACTAAATCAGGTGCTTATGCTGTCTCTTCGTGTGATGCATCACTACATATACATTAGACTTACTTCTTAAGAGTTCTTGGATCTTAGGAAAAGTTAAGATTGTCCTATTGATTGAGAAACATGACATGCTGCTTTGATTGAAAGTGCTTTAACTCTGTGTTGTGTGTTGCAGTGTGCTGCAAATCCACAACCATCATCTTCTCAGCAGAAAGAAACAGAATATTACGGCATCATTAGCCAAAGATCAGATGTTGAGACAGGATTGTTTATTGGACGGCCAGATTGCATTGGTCATAATACCATGACGGCTGTTGATTGCACTCGGAAACTTTGATTTACCAGAATGCAATCACATGGAGAAATATTTTATCTGTTCTAATAAAATGGGGAAGTAATCAGGTGCCTGCGATAGTAATATTTTCTTCTGTAGTCATTACCGAAGTTCTTGATCGTGTAAATGGACAAATTACGTAGTTCAAGATGATTCCACCATAGAAATTAACTAGTCCCTTGGTTACTGACATACTGTATATTTTGTATATTACCTTTATTGTCATTGTCAAATGTAGAATGGAATAGCTGCTATTTTGATCCAAATATTCCATTGCACCGCCTATCATGTCCACGGTTGATGACATTTCCAGTTTCAGGCAAACTGTGTCCTACTGGCCATTTTGGTCTTTCCAGGCAGAAGATTGCCAAAGAAAGTTGTCCTGTGCACATATTTGAGCAAGGAGAGCAAATCGCCAACATATTAGTCTTGGTCTCCTGAAATGCTTGAACTCAAAGTGTTGTCTACTGGTACTTCCAAGTTTGCATCAAGTTTTAGGAAATATGGATTATGAAGTGCTCGTTACAAAAAAAGATAATATCGTCCTAATCAGGCAAAGGTACTTATTTATCGCAATTAAATGAATTTGGATGAATATGGAACACCCTACGTTAAAATTCCTCATATTTGTAACCCGATAAAATCGCAACAAAGAACTGACAAGGTAGCAAATCCGAGTCTCCAACCCTTTAAGTACGTCTAAGATTTTGAAACATGGATTTAGAGAAACTAAAAAGGTCAGGAGTATACTCTCCTCGTTTATATATGTTTGCTACATCTTATAAAGTAGTGGATCCTTTATTTAAAAACGAAAAGAAAAGAATATATCCAGTAACACAAATCCAAGCAAGTGCTTCCAACCGACTATTCAAAATCATGAATTATAAAGGAACAGACTATTTGGACCTCAACATTGAAATTCTCACGACAAGAAAAACTTTCAAAGAGGAAAATTGTTCTGATTTAGCATTCATTTAGAATCACTTTTCGGCAAATACTCAAGGATATCTTCTTTCTTGGGCAAAGCGGGGATTGCTCCTCTCTCTGTAACCGTGAGGGCACCACAGACGTTTGCGAAAAATAGAGCCTCCCTTAGCCGCTTCTCATCCTGCACCAAGGAAAGAAGATTAATCATGAGTGTTCACTATTCCAATCTACCGTTTGTCCAAGCCAACCTGTAGCAACATGGGGATGACACTCCTAGTAGAGTAGCTGGTGCAAGTGGAACGGATAATGTACATAATTGTTTAGCCAAATGAACCTTTTCATTGTAAGAAAGTGCGCCGATACCTTGTAAATGTTTATATCAGATGCTAAGTAGTAAAGCATCCCACCAACAAATGCATCACCTGCGCCAGTTGTGTCCACAACTTTAACATCAATTCCAGGAACTCTGCCCTTAAATCCCTGCATAGGTTGCTTAGTTTGCATTGGCTATTCAGTCATCGATTATGAACAATACAATTGTCTTCTAGTTTATAAGGTAGCCATCACGACCTTTGCCAACATTTTTCTCAAAATAGGTTAACGACCATGCAATGGGTGGTGTAGTCACTTAGGACGTATTTATTTATACACTTAACCTATAGAATGATCATAGATTTAAGAGAAAATTTCATATTATTGATAAACAACATGAATGACCTCTCGTACTAGATTTGAAGTGTTTGAACTAACAATAGGTTACCTTTGTGAAATATCTACAACCCTTAGACCCTTCGGTTACAACTAGAAGCTTAAGATTGGGATGAAAAAGCTTCTTTTGCACCACATTATCATCTTTGTGATCATCACCATCAGTCAAGAAAGTGATCTCTTCCTCATTTATCTGTGTCCATCAAATAGGACAAAGTAAAAGAGAAGTATGTGAGCAATCCATGTAAGGCTCTTAGACATGTTATAGGCCGTTCTCAAGATACTGACCTTGATAATGTCAGCTTCAGACCATATACTCATAATTTGCTTCCGAGCAAGTTCTTTGGAGGGCCATAGTGACAATCTTAAATTTGGGTCATAAGAGAGAAGGCAACCTGACTTCTTTGCGATTTTCATTGCTGCAATATGTGTTGAGCGGCATGGATCATCGATCAAACTAATGGAACCATAATGAAAGATTCCTGCCTGAAGTCAACATTAACCATTACAAAACATAATTTGGATAGATAAAAACCTATCCTAAAATTGGACACCTGTTGTACTAGCCTACACTTAGGAGGAAATATAAAAGAAGATACCTTTTTAATAAGATCAACATCTAGTTCAGATTCCTGGAAAAGCATATCAGCACTCGGATGACGGAAAAACAAGAATTCTCGCTCCCCATCTGATCCAAGAGTAACAAAGGCCAATGCCGTCCTTGCATTGAGGTCATACCTCATGCCTGAGTTGTCAACATTGTTTTTTTTCAGGATGTCGGCCAACATTCGTCCAAATTCGTCATCACCCACCTGCACAGCACAATAACAAGTTAAAATTATGTTGCATTATTAAAGATGTGACTTCATGCAGTCGGAAGTACGAAGCTACTGCTGTAGAAGCCAGCTCCAGCAAGTAATAATAGATTTAACTGCCTATCCATTAATATAAAAGTTTAACACTTGTGAATCAGGTGCGGTTTGTACATTTTTTTATTTGATACTCTCCTTTTCACTTTTGTACCGAATTTCGACTTCAACCTATCAAGTAGACAATTTAATTTAATAGAAGTGAAATAATTGCATTGGGATTCAAACTCTCAATCTCTTCCTCAAGAGAGCGATAGATTTAGCTCCCGAACCATTATAGTTCTTTAACACGATCAGCTAACTGGAAAGGAAAAAAAAATTGTAATTCACCTTCCCCATGAAAGCTGAGGAACCACCTAGTCTTGATATGCAAACAGCCACATTAGCAGGAGCCCCACCAGGAGCTTTGTCATAAGCAGGTGCTTCAGCAATTGACACTCCATTAACCGTTGGGACAAAGTCTATCAGCATCTCCCCAAAGCATACAACAAGAGATGATTTATATGGAAATTTAATTGTTGAATTACTACCTCCCATAGTTCTGCGTCAACAAAAACTGCATTGGAAACTTTTGGTGATTGACTGAGTATTAAAAATATATATATATATATATATCCCTTTAATAAATATGCTTTAATCCTCTCCTCGTTAAAGCTACTAAAATTGATTCATGAATAGAGTATCTCCTAATATCTGCAACGCGTCGTATCAGTAAAGAAACTGCTGCAGTTAAGTTTTTTCTTTGTTTATGCATGCTATATTCTCTGAGGTGCTTTAAACGGCCCCATCATTCGAGGATAAAGCTTCTTTATCTGTATACTTTCCAATTACATGTTGTCATATCTAATTAAATAAGAAAATGAAAAGTGAGATCCACATTAACTATTTTCACACGTAAGAGTATGTGATTACATGGATATCGATGAGGACATGGAGGCAGGAAAATTTCATCAGATCATGCGATTGTAGTTAGAGCCAGCCAGTTTTGGCCCAAGTGGCCTGTTTTTGAATGATACATATATCAGGACCTATACAGTAACTGAATGAAGCAATAAATGACAAAGGCTATTTGGATTTTAAGATTCTTCAATAGTAATTATATTAGAGATAAGAGCTGATTTAATCTTAATCCACACATCTTAAGAGAATGATCAATCTTCTTATAAGAAAACAAAACCCAACGATCGCAATCAACAAAAGCTCAAGAGATGCAACGACATATATATATATATATACAAGACATGGATGCATATGTGAACAGTAATATGAATGTGAAACATACGTAACCTGAGAATTTGCAGTTGAGGAAACAGAAAGCAGATGGAGGGTATTAGAATGACGAAGTATACTGAAGAAAACTATGTTATGCACGGGGAAAAAATCAATGCAAAATAAACTGATAAAAAAAAAGTCATTGGTTGTTGAGAGACTTCTGATCCTGAAGGATCGTTCAAGTTTGACGATCAAGAAAATGATAAATGGATGGAGGGATTAGTAGCGGTTACTAGTTATTGAATGCTACAATCTGTCATGCGATGCCTCGTGTCCTAGAAAATGTCATCTTTGATCGCGGCAACGTTACGCACATTTTCATTACTTTTAAGACTCCTACGAAAATATATTATAATAAGTTAGTATAATTAAGTTAGATTAAACTAAGTTCGAATTTGAGCCCGAAATTCGAGCTCAATTCAAATTCGATCAAACTCTAAATCTTGATCTCTAGCTCAACTCAAAGATATATTTAGTAAGTTTGAATTTGGCTCGATTAACTTAATTAAATTTGAATTTCTGTAAATTTTCTTTAAATAATCTCAAATCATTTATATTTAAAAAACTTAAAAATAAATTAAAAATTATATTAAACTTAATTAGGCTTATGAGTTCAAGGAGCTTAGTATTAAGCTCGACTTAAGCTCAACTCAGTTATCATCAAATCGAATTTGAGTAAAAAACAAGTTAAACTTGAATAGTTTGTAAATTGGCTTAATTCATTTACACCTTAGTAATAAGTGCTTTGCATATAAGAAAAGGCTCTAGTAGTACTAAAATACCATGTATATAGATGAGTAGCGTATAAGTACAATTAAAATTTTAACACGTTTATCATCCCATGATAAATTACATTTGATTTCAGTAAATCATACCATAAACAATAAAATGGAAATTATGGATTGCCTTATTTTTACTGGATTTCAATTAATCATATTCATCAACAATAAAAATAAGATTGTTAATAGCTTCATTTTACTGTTTATGATATGATTTACTGAATCAGAGTATAATTTACCCCCATATATATATGTATGTATGTATGTGGTACAAAAATATGTTTATATGGAAATACAACAAAATATTTAACCAATGATTATGCTTTATCTTAATTTCTAATGATTAAATTATTTTATGTTTTAATATATAGGAGCGAATGCATCATTCTTGATGCATGTGCATAAATTAAATACAACAATTTGTACATAATTTAATTACTAAATCATGTTGTTTATATGTTTGGTGATTTAAGAAAGGGAAAAAAATATATAAACAATATGAAAAATGTGAAAGAAAAGAAAATTGAAAAATCGTAAATTTGTATAGGATCATTGAAATTTCCTATTAAAATGAAAAAAGCCAATACAAAAATCAACACTAAATTACGCCATGAGCAGTGGAAAGAAAATCAACATTAAACAATAATACTAACTTCTCTTTACCTTCATTAATATGTTTTTATGAGACCTTATAATTAAGTGTCCTACGTAAATTGTGGGATGTTGTGGTACTAATTTATAAAGTTATAATTGTAAACACTTTGTTAACACAAATTTAAAACTTTTGGATCAAATGGTTGAAATAGGTTTATTAGTATTTATTGGCTTGACTATTAACTCCTTTTGACTTAGGACGTTATAAATAATATTAGAGCAAACCTCTTTCTAATAAGTGGATAATTCAGGTCTAACTCCAATTTAGAGAAGAGATTCGAAGAAGAAGGGAAGTGTTACTAGGGTGTAACTCTTTACATACTTCCAGAATAATTTATAAGTAGTGAGTGACTCAAATCATATACTGAAAAAGGAGAAAATTTGTACTTAATTGTAAGGTCTCGCAATGAAGACGTTTCGTGTTTAAAGGGAGAGAGACTATGAGACCCATGGTTAAATACTTCACATGAATTATGGGAAGTTATGGTATTAATTTATAAGGCTATAATTATGAATACCTTATCAATATAAGCTCGAACCTTTTAGACTAAATAATTGAAATGAGCTTATTAATGTTTATTTGCTTGGATATTTACTACTTTTTGGAATAAGATGTTACGGTTTCACTTTCATTGTAAAGAAATGCCTTAATAATGAAAAAGTGAGGCTGAAAGTACATTAATATGTGTAAAGTTGTGTCCAATCCAAAAGCCCATGTATTTGCTTAATACCATAGAAGATAAAAGTATTTATTATAAAGAGAGAATATTTAGATAAAAAATATACTATGATAAAGTAGGGTTATAATTGGGTTGAGTCGAACCGGTACAATATTATGTTCAAATTCGAGCTTAAATTGAGTTTAACTGAGCTTTAAATTTTAAGTTAAAACTTAATTAGAGTACATATTTGACAAGCTTGAGTTTGGCTCGATTAAGTTTAAATTTATATAAATTTTCCCTAAATAATCTCAAATTTATTTATATTTAAAAAAATTAAAACAAAATAAAAATTACATTAAACTTAATTAGGCTTATGAGCCTAATGAACTTAGTATTTTTAACCTCGAGCTTGACTCAATTTACTACTTAAGCTCAACTTGATTATCAGCAATCGAATTTGAGTAGAAATAGTTTATGAATCAACTACATTTATTTAAACCCTTAGTGAGAAGTATCCTACATATGAGAAAGACATTAGTAGTACTAAAATACCATGTATATGGATTAGTAGCATATAAGTATTATTAAAATTCTAACACTTATATCATTAATATGGGTTTGAATATTACCATATTTTTACCCACTACTCATTAAAACATGTGTAGTATTAATATTAATAAATCATTTTTCCCTACATAGAGTATACTATTATGTATATATCTCAATATATGGTACAAAAAATATGTTTTTATAGACATACAACAAATATTTAACCAACGATTATGCTTTATCTTAATTTCTAATGATTGAATTATTTTATGTTTTAATGCATACTAGTGAATGCATCATTCGCGATGCATGTGCACAAATTAAATACAAAAATTAGAATATAATTCAATTACTAAATCATGCTATTTACATGTTTGATGACTTAAGAAAGGAAAAAGAGGGGAAAAAAAATAACACATACACTTTATGAAAAATGTGAAATAAAAGAATAATGGAAAATTGTAAATTCACTTAGGATCATTGAAATTCCCTATCAAAATGAAAAAGAAAAAGAAATTAAAAAAATCAACACTAAATTATGCCATGAGTAGTGGAAGGAAAATCAATATTGAACAATCATACTAATTAATATGTTTGGCTTTGATTGTAAAGTAATGCCTTGATAATGAAAAAGTGAGGCCGAAAGGATATCCGAGATGTTTAAAGATGTGTTTGAATCCAAAAGCGGATGTATTTGCTTAATATTATAGAAGATGTAGATCAATATGACATGATAATAGGATGGAAAATGTGAAACTTAAATTAGATTTACCAAAAGGTTTTTCAAATTACTATTTAAGTGCTCGTGGAATAAGATAAAAGTGTTTATTGTAAAGGGCAATCAGTGGTATATTGAGGTAAAAAACTTAATTTTTTTTTTTTTTTGGTAAAATAGCATCATTCAAAATAAGAACCGAAAGAGAGTTTGATTAAAAAAAAAAAAAAAAAACCCCCTTAATTCTTTATGATATAACACCTCCACCTCCCGAGGCGTGAGTCATTATGCCACGCCCCTAAGTAAAAGGCAAGGCTTTACTCTTATCTGAGCACGTAGCTGTACTTATAAACTACGGATACATAATATTACAAAGTCCTTTATTATATAGTCTAAAAGTTTTTTTTTTTTTTTGTTAGTATTAACATGTATGTTATTTATTATTTAGACTTATATATCACTACTCAATATTTCTAAGAATTTATATAGGACTCCCTTCATATAATTATCACAAACTAACAAAATTTGAGTAGGCTTAACGTTTACGGTATAACATGATTTATAATATTAAAATACACATTTACATGATATTTATATAAAGTAGAACGATGATCCCTCTGAGCCATGACAATAGTATTAATCCCAAAAGCTCACTCTAATGCTCTTGTCCCCACAACGAGTGCAAGGGCACTTAATTTGTGCTCCATCTTCCATATTTGAGAGAAAAAAAAAAAAAAACTAACCCCTTAGATCATTTTAGAGTTAAATAAATGCAACAAACAAAACACAACATTATATCATAGTTCAACTTGCACCACAAGAATAATCATCAATAGCTAGCTATTGTAAGATTTGTCATATATTTCAAATGGATACACATGTAATATGATGCATCAAAACGTAAACCCAAGTTACAACATCAATTCGAATGTACAATTCCCACACTCACTTCATTTACTGGTGTTGTCTTATAGCCTATCACTAGTATACTTCATTTACTATCACATTCAATCACTCAAAGCAGCAATACATCAACATATGTCACTTTTCAATAGCCAATCCTAATCTTCCATTCTGTAACCCAGTAAGAAATCCTTCCATCACATTCATAGTAAATGAATACACAAAGATATATATATATATATAATGAACAAGTGGTCATATGCCATTGTCTTTATTCCACGTATTCAGACGAACTTATTGAATCTCCACAGTTCCTTATGTCAATATAAAGATTTCATGTGCAATATTAACTTACTGCTTTGCATTTTCGCTTTTACATTATCGACTTTTAATAGTCATCTATTTCTTGTTTCTTCTTCGATTTCAATGTTTTTATATCATTGTGATTGTTCTTTTAAAGATTATTCGATTCATTGAAACATTAAATATTTCCATTATTCAAATTACAAAAATACCCTTGTTTATAACTCCGTTTGATACCTAAATTACCGTGTTCATATACGCATAAATGCTCCATTGCTTGTAATAATTCCTCACAATTCTAATCTCATCAGATCATCAATCATGCAGAAATACCATGTTATAATCATCAAAATATCATATAATCAATTTCAAATTACAATTCAGGCTATTTTACTAGGTACTTACATTATAATTAGTTTAAGTTATAATAATCTAACTTAATAACGTAAAGGTAAATCAATGGATAATACAAAATCCTTAGCTTGATCTCTCCCACTAATATCACATTTATCATTTCAAATCTTTTGAGAATTTTATAAAATCCTTTTCTTCCTCTCTCACACTTATTTTATATTTCTTGTCTCAAATCTTTCTTTTTCTTTTTTTAATAGAAGTGCTCTAGTAAAAACAAGTGAATGCATTGAAAAGTATAATTAATACTTTAATTATTATATGTTTTTCATTCCAAAACTTGCAACTGGATGAATTATCATTGTTTAATTATATGTTTCATGCATTTAATATTTCTACATATGCACATGCGGTGAGGATGAAGTAAAAAGGAAAAAAAAAAAAAAAAACAATAATAACTAAGGTATTGTAGAACAAAATCAAAAGCCATTAAATATGTATTCATACTATAACTATAAGACATAATACCAAAGGAAAAAAAAGAAAAGAAAAGGGAATACAATACAAAATAATCATCAATAAACTAATACCATAATCGATATATTTCTGCATTTATCAAAATTCAATGTGATTCTATCTCTCATGATACGATCATCTCGCCAGATTACCTGAGCACAAATTTTACGAAGTCAACCATCCAGTTCCAGGTATTGTTGCCAGCATGTATCCACGAAAACATTGAACGACACTTGTGAGTCTTCAAGTAAAGCTTTCCCAGCGAACAATTCGCGAATTTGCATTGTTACCTAAAATTATAGTGATGATCTTTGTTGAATTTGTCTCTCCCCAAGGGTAGTAAAACCTGGTAGAATCATAAGCGGACTTGGTACCTAAATTATAGTTATATACTTATATTAACATAATTTACGATGATATCGTTATATCATCATTAAATAGAGAACATTATTTATGATGATATATCGATATTGAGTCGGATAGAAAGTAGAAACTACATATTGAATACACCAAAAATTAGTCAAAGACAAACCTAGCAGCCAGAAATTGTGTAGAAACCAAAATCCATGCTTAGTCATTTTTTCTACCTTATAGTCATCACAAATAGATATTAACGGAGGTGTATCCCTATTGGGTGTACAAATGTTAAATATAGCGATAAAAATTTTACAATAACTGCATTAAATTATTTAATTAATTTATATGAAACTGTATATTTAAAAAAAAAAAAAACAAAAGAGTACAAAAAGGGTTCTTGGCACATGTCTTCATATCATTACACCAACCTAATTAACTCTTTCCTTTACCTTTTTTTTTCCCTTAATTTATTAAATCAATATAATTATAAGCATGTGAGATGCCAAAAACAGTTAGGAGATGAAATGTAACATGAATCCTAAGTAGCATAAAATCATATATGAAATGTAACATGAATCCAACATATTGCAGGATATACACAGCATCTACTTATTTTCAGCAAATACAAAAATTTAAATGCTTAAAATAACATAACTAGTCCAAGAACCATCATCATAACTTTACACAAAAACTTGATGAACTCCAAGTCGTTCGAAATGAATCGATTTTAGCCCTTAACCATGTAATTCTTGCACTAGAAAATATTCTGCTTATATGTTTCGATTCCATGCATTTTTCACTACGTATGTGCCTTCGCGATTTTCATGTCTTGTTGCATGTTATCATTATGATGAAAATGAATACATTGTTGTTGAAAATTCAAAAGATCATATATTAAAGATCCAGACTCCGTCTTGGATCTTTTTTTTTTTCTTTTATTTTGGAAATAAAGAGAATGACAAAGAACCAAAAATGCTTCAATAGTGACGTAATTTTCATTAGAAAAAATTGTTTTCATTACAACATTCAATTTTTTTATTTTTTAATCCAAATACCATATTGCTCACTTTGTTCTTTGTAGTTCATTGTTTCTTGAGACGTATTGATACATTTTTTTTAAAATAATTGGTTATGTTTATTGATGGATGATTTTGGATGCAGATCTTAGGGCCCAACACAACCAAAGCCCAATAGCTCAACATTGTCAAGCCTAATGACCTAAGAATGAACATCTCGTCTTGTCCACTTGACCCCATGGCTGACACATTGGGGTACTTGGCGCCCAAGCCGAGCTTGATGTTAGAGAGCCATGTACTAGAGTACACAATGCCCACAAATTATTAAATGTGAAAGGACAAATGCAAAGCTTGAGGTAATCATACCGTTTATCATTATTAGAAGATGGCACCAGCCTACCTCCTAAGAGTTATCTAAAGAAATCCTAGGTATAGACTACAAGCCAATTAGGACTTGACATCCTCTACATATAAATACCTAGGTTCCCTCTTCTTTAAAGGGGGTAGAGATACTTATGCATACATTTGAATATACATATTCATGTATGCACA
>JAMXBB010000274.1:0-13052 GCA_024138015.1 Lumnitzera littorea | reverse complement strand
TGGGGAAACATTGATTTTCATAAATTAACTAGTGAATTCTTGTATTAAGTATTGTTGGAGCATTCGAATATGGTCAGACGAAATTGGTTGACTTTATTGTTGCCTCTGGAGTTTTAAAAACTATTTCATCATCCTTGACCCGTAATATCAACTTATGCTCACTAACATCAAAAACAGCTCTAGTAGTGGCTAGGAAGGGTCGACCTAAAATGATTGGCACCTCAATATCTTCATCTATATCAAGTATAACAAAATCCACGGGAAAGATGAATTTGTCTACTTGCACTAAAACATCCTCTATGATACCTCTAGGGTATGTGATAGACCTATCAGCTAATTGAAGACTCATGCACGTTGGTTTAGGTTCTCCTAACCCTAGCTTTTTGAACAATTTATACGGCATCAAATTTATACTGGCTCCTAAGTCTGCCAAAGCATTATCTACTAACAAATTGCCAAGCATATAAGGAATAGTGAAACTCCCTGGATCATTTAATTTTTGTGGCAGCTTTTTCTGGAGAAGTGCCGAGCATTCCTCGTTCAATGTGACTGTTGTAAGCTCCTCCAACTTCCTCTTGTTCGATAGAAGATCCTTTAGAAATTTCGCATACTTCGGCATCTGCAAGATAACATCAACAAGAGGTAAGTTGATGTGCAATTGTTTGAAAATATCAAGCAATTTACCAAATTCCTTATTCGGATCAGTGTAACTTTGCTTAAGGCGCTGTGGGTAAGGGATGGGAGGCTTGTACTCCTTCACTTTCGATGGTTCCATACTTTCTTTTGATTTTAGTGGCTCTTCATCTTCCTTTCGGTTGACTTCCACTTCTTTCTCAACTACTTCCTTACCATCCTTCTTCTCCACTTGCAGTTTTCTATCACTTCTCAAAGTCACAGCATTAACATGTTCCCTGGGATTGACCTCAGTATTCCCTGGGAATGTTCCCTGTGGTCTTTCAGAGATTAGCTTCGCAAGTTGACCAATTTGGTTCTCAAGGTTGCGATTTGAAGCCTCTTGATTTCTCAGCGAGGATTCAATATTGGATAAGCGAGCCTCATTGCCTTGAATATATTTTGTAAGAAGTTCTTCCACACTGGGCTTCTTTTCTTGAGGGAGAGAAGGTAGGAATGGTTGTTGAAATCCAGGTGGGCCAAAGTTGGTCTTCTGCTGGCCTTGGTTTTGGTTTTGGTTTTCCCATGAAAAATTGGGGTGATTCCTCCATCCTGGATTGTAAGTGTTGCTGTAGGGGTTATTTTGTTGCTTAGGTGGATTTCCTAGATAATCCACCTGTTCCAGTTGTTCTTGTGTTCCATACCCCTGCATACCAAAATCACTTACATCCGATTGCACTTGTTGAGGGCCAATTGAGAGTGCATCAATCTTTTTACTCAAGAAGTCCACCTTGGCTGCCAGAGCAATGGTCAAGTCCACATCATAAATTCCCATGGCCTTTTGCTTGGCTCTAGTGCTTTCCCACTGATAGTTGTTCATCGCTATTCCTTCAATTAAATTCTGGGCTTGCTCAGGTGTCTTAGTGTTTAAAGTACCTCCTGCGGATGCATCAATCATCTGTCTAGTAGATAAATTGAGACCATTGTAGAAGGTCTGAATCTGCATCCATAGTGGGAGGCCATGATGTGGGCACCTCCTGAGTAAGTCCTTGAACCGCTCCCATGTGTCATAGAGCGTCTCCGCTTCCAATTGAGCAAAACACGAAATATCATTCCGAAGTTTCGCTGTCTTTGCAGGTGGGAAATACTTTTCCAAAAATTTCTCTACCAATTCATTCCAAGTTGAAATTGAATTTCTTGGTAGGGAGTTCAACCATTGTTTTGCTCTTCCCCTCAAGGAGAAAGGAAACAGTCGTAGTCGAATGGCATCATCCGTAGCTCCGTTGATTTTGAACGTATCACAAATCTCTAGAAAACTAGAGATGTGGGCATTAGGATCTTCGTCTTGGAGACCGTCAAACTGAACATATTGTTGCACCATTTATATGATGTTAGGTGCAATTTGGAAGTTATTAGCCGTGACGGTTGGCCTTGCAATACTGGAGTCAGCTCCAATAAGTGTAGGCCTTGAATAATCAGACATGGTCCGATTTGCTTCGTTCCCGTTGTTAGCCATGTATGGTGGATCTTCTTGCTCGATGAATTGAGTGTTGGCCTCTTGACCTTCTTCCTTGATTTCAATGATTGACTCGTCGTCTATGGTCGCCACAACTTGTCTAGGTCGCGATCTCAAATTTTGAAGGGCAGTTCTCTCAATTTCAGGATCGAGTTCTACCAAATCTTCCGAATTACTGCGGGTCATGCACTACAAAGGCAAGAAATATAAAATCAATTGCAGCTCTAGATAATAAAAATAAACAATGAAATCAAAAGAAAATAAAGAAAAGAAAATTGGTTAAAGTAATAAAGCAACTAGCGTTCTTAATATCAAAAATCCCCGGCAACGGCGCCAAAAACTTGATACGAGGCAAGCGCACCTGTCAATTTTAATATAGTCGGATATGAGTCCGAGTCGATCCCTCAGAGATTTTGAGTACTAATATTAACTTTAGCTTTATTATCTAACCGGAAAATTATGATGAATTGAATGAATTAAAAAGACTGAAATTAATAAACTAAACTAATTATGAGACTTAACTAAGCAATTTAGAAAGCAATAAACTATTAACGACTTCAAGTATGCAATGATGTATTTAGGAATTATTTCCCCTAGTGTTTAACATGTAACCTTTTAAAATATATTCAATTTAGTTTCTATAATTCTTGATCGGAGGGATTCACAATTAAAGCTAATATCTTTCTCAAGCATATTAACCCTAATCCTAAATTATTTACCAGAATCTCTTCACTTAGTAATATAACTTAGAATTGCATTAATGTTTAATGAATTCCCACACAAACAATCAACTTTCCGAAAGAACCATGTATCTTATCTCTAAGTATATATGTAATTCTCTTCAATTATGCTAAGATCTAATTACACATGCAATTTCTCAATTAACATGCATAATATCATATATTGATACTCTAGAATTATCAATCAATAATTAACGACATAATTGAATCAAGAAAAGATAGAAACTTTTTTGAAATTATAATTCAATCCAAGGGTTACATGAAACCCTAGGTTCCATAATCCTAAATACTTGAATTCTAAGCTATCATAATGAATCTAAAAACGAGTTCCATCAAAAACATAAAATAAAGCATGAAAACCCCTCTTGATTTGATGAACAATCTCTAATCTTGAAATCGATGTCGTTCTTGCTTCTTGATGTTGTTTCTCCTTAAGTCTCTTCTTGTCTCTTGTGTCTTTCCGTTTCTGTAATGTCTCCCTTTCTTTTGAACCCTAAGATCCCCTTATATATGTGTATTTCACGGATTTTATTTTTGTCACCAGACACGGCCTGGAACATGGCCGTGTCCCCAGGCCGTGTAACTTTCTGCACAAAGGCAAAATTTCTACACAACTTCAAAACTTCATAACTTCTTCGTTTGAATTCGGAATTGAGTGAAACTTGATTCCTTTTCTTCGTTTTCGAGCCTAGAACGCGTTTAAACCCTGAAATCAACATTTTACTCAATTAACTATCAATTTCTTTAAATAAAACAAAAAATGTACGGGAAATGCTATAAAATCACCATATAAAATATGTTTAAAATTAGAGTTATCAAATTTTTTTTTTTTTTTGAGGGATCGACTCGGACTCATATCCGACTATATTAAAATTGATAGGTGCGCTTGCCTCGTATCAAGTTTTTGGCGCCGTTGCCGGGGATTTTATAGTCATAGTATCAAAATTTTAAACATATTTTATATGGTGATTTTATATCATTTCCCGTACATTTTTGGTTTTCTTTAAAGAAATTGATACTTAATTGAGTAAAATGTTGATTTCAGGGTTTAAACGCGTTCTAGGCTCGAAAACGAAGAAAACGAATCAAGTTTCACTCAATTCCGAGTTCAAACGAAGAAGTTATGAAATTTTGAAGTTGTGCAGAAATTTTGCCTTAGTGCAGAAAGTTACACGGCCTGGGAACACGGCCATGTCCCAGCCTGTGTCTGGTGACGAAAATAAAATCCGTGAAATACACATATAAAAGGGGATCTTAGGGTTCAAAAGAAAGGGAGACATTACAGAAACAAAGAGAGACAAGAGAAGAAAGGAGACTTAAGGAGAACATCGATCAAGAAGCAAGAACGACATCGATTTCAAGATTAGAGATTGTTCATCAAATCAAGAGGGGTTTTCATGCTTTATTTTATGTTTTTGATGGAACTCGTTTTTAGATTCATTATGATAGCTTAGAATTCAAGTATTTAGGATTATGGAACCTAGGGTTTCATGTAACCCTTGGATTGAATTATAATTTCAAGAAAGTTTTTATCTTTTCTTGATTCAATTATGTCGTTTAGATATGGATTGATAATTCTAGAGTGTCAATATATGATATTATGCATGTTGATTGAGAAATTGCATGTGTAATTAGATCTTAACATAATTGAAGAGAATTACATGTATACTTAGAGATAAGATACATGGTTCTTTCGGAAAGTTGATTGTTTGTGTGGGAATTCATTATACATTAATGCAATTCTAAGTTATATTGCTAAGTGAAGAGATTCCGGTAAATAATTTAGAATTAGGGTTAATATGCTTGAGAAAGATATTAGCTTTAATTGTGAATCCCTCCGATCAAGAATTATAGAAATTGAATTGAATATATTTTAAAAGGTTACATGTTAAACACTAGGGGAAATAATTCCTAAATACATTATTGCATACTTGAAGTCGTTAGTAGTTTATTGTTTTCTAATTTGTTTAACCATGTTTCATAATTAGTTTAGTTTATTAATTTCAGTATTTTTAATTCATTCAACTCGACATAATTTTCCGGTTAGATAATAAAGCTAAAGTTAATATTAGTACTCAAAATCTCTGAGGGATCGACTCGGACTCATATCCGACTATATTAAAATTGATAGTTGCGCTTGCCTCGTATCAAGTTTTTGGCGCCGTTGCCGGGGATTTTTGATATTAAGAACGCTAGTTGCTTTATTAACCATTTTTTTTTCCTTTATTTTATTTTGTTTTCATTGTTTATTTTTATTATCTAGAGCTGCAATTGATTTTTTATTTCTTGCCTTTGTAGTGCATGACCCGCAATAATCCGGAAGATTTGGTAGAACTCGATCCTGAAATTGAGAGAACTGCCTTCAAAATTTGAGATCGCGACCTAGACAAATTGTGGCGACCATAGACGACGAGTCAATCGTTGAAATCAAGGAAGAAGGTCAAGAGGCCAACACTCAATTCATCGAGCAAGAAGATCCACCATACATGGCTAACAACGGGAATGAAGCAAATCGGACCATGTCGGATTATTCAAGGCCTACACTTATTGGAGCTGACTCCAGTATTGCAAGGCCAACCATCGCGGCTAATAACTTCCAAATTGCACCTAACATCATACAAATGGTGCAACAATATGTTCAGTTTGACGGTCTGCAAGACGAAGATCCTAATGCCCACATCTCTAGTTTTCTAGAGATTTGTGATACGTTCAAAATCAACGGAGCCACGGATGATGCCATTCGACTGCGACTATTCCCTTTCGCCTTGAGGGGAAGAGCAAAACAATGGTTGAACTCCCTACCAAGAAATTCAATCTCAACTTGGAATGAATTGGTAGAGAAATTTTTAGAAAAGTATTTCCCACCTGCAAAGACAGCGAAACTTCGGAATGATATTTCGTGTTTTGCTCAATTGGAAGCAGAGACGCTTTATGACACTTGGGAGCGGTTCAAGGACTTGCTCAGGAGATGCCCACATCATGGCCTCCCACTATGGATGCAGATTCAGACCTTCTACAATGGTCTCAATCTATCCACTAGACAAATGATTGATGCATCTGCAGGAGGTACTTTAAACACTAAGACACCTGAGCAAGCCCAAAATTTAATTGAAGGAATAGCGATGAACAACTACCAGTGGGAGAGCACTAGAGCCAAGCAAAAGGCCATGGGAGTTTATGATGTGGACTTGACCACTGCTCTGGCAGCCAAGGTGGACTTGTTGAGTAAAAAGATTGACGCACTCTCAATTGGCCCTCAACAAGTGCAATCGGATGTAAGTGATTTTAGTATACAGGGGTATGGAACACAAGAACAACTGGAACAGGCGGATTATCTAGGAAATCTACCTAAGCAACAAAATAACCCCTATAGCAACACTTACAATCCAGGATGGAGGAATCACCCCAATTTCTCATGGGGAAACCAAAACCAAGGCCATCAGAAGACCAACTTTGGCCCACCTGGATTTCAACAACCATTCCCACCTCCTCTCCCTCAAGAAAAGAAGCCCAATGTGGAAGAACTTCTCACAAAATACATTCAAGGCAATGAGGCTCGCTTATCCAACATTGAATCCTCGCTGAGGAATCAAGAGGCTTCAAATCGCAACCTTGAGAACCAAATTGGTCAACTTGCAAAGCTAATCTCTGAAAGACCACAGGGAACACTCCCAGGGAATACCGAGGTCAATCCTAGAGAACATGTTAATGCTGTAACCTTGAGAAGTGGTAGAAAACTGCAAGTGGAGAAGAAGGATGGTGAGGAAGTAGTTGAGAAAGAAGTGGAAGTCAACTGTAAGGAAGATGAAGAGCTACTAAAATCAAAAGAAAGTACGGAACCACCAAAAGTGAAGGAGTACAAGCCTCCCATCCCTTACCCGCAGCGCCTTAAGCAAAGTTACATTGATCCGAATAAGGAACTTGGTAAATTTCTTGATATTTTCAAACAATTGCACATTAACTTACCTCTTGTTGATGTTATCTTGCAGATGCCAAAGTATGCGAAATTTTTAAAGGATCTTCTATCGAACAAGAGGAAGTTGGAGGAGCTTACAACTGTTACATTGAATGAGGAATGCTCGGCACTTCTCCAGAAAAAGCTGCCACAAAAATTAAATGATCCAGGGAGTTTCACTATTCCTTGTATGCTTGGCAATTTGTTAGTAGATAATGCTTTGGCAGACTTAGGAGCCAGTATAAATTTGATGCCGTATAAATTGTTCAAAAAGCTAGGGTTAGGAGAACCTAAACCAACGTGCATGAGTCTTCAATTAGCTGATAGGTCTATCACATACCCTAGAGGCATCATAGAGGATGTTTTAGTGCAAGTAGACAAATTCATCTTTCCCATGGATTTTGTTGTACTTGATATAGATGAAGATATTGAGGTGCCAATCATTCTAGGTCGACCCTTCCTAGCCACCGCTAGAGCTGTTGTTGATGTTAGTGAGCATAAGTTGATATTACGGGTCGGGGATGATGAAATAGTTTTTAAAACTCCAGAGGCAACGAACAAATTTCTTGACCCAGAGGACATAGGTCACAATGTTAATGCCACTAATGTTGTTATATCTACATGTGTGCAGGAAACGCTTGCCAAGGATTCCTCGAGCTATTGCTTGCAAAAGGGAGATGAAAATTTGGTGACCAACCCCAATTGTGCAGAAATGGTATCTCAAATAAAAGTTCATGAATCTGTTATGGACAAGAAGGGGGTTAATCAACTCCATAAATCAAAGGAACCTAGGTTAAAATCCTCCAAAGAAAAACCACCATCTTTAGAACTAAAACAATCAAGAAATCATTTGGAACATGCCTTTGTGGTGAAAAGTTCAAAACTTTCAATGACAAACGCATCTAAGGTAAAAGCGGACAAGATGAGGAAGTTTCGGCTACATGAATTTGATAAGTGGCATGATAAGGAGAGAAACTATGGAAGTTATGCACCAATTAAATGGAATTGGCAAGGTCGATGGCCTAAGGGTAAATTTACACTTGTATGGAGGGTTCGAAAGCGAGATACAGGAGGAGTCCTATCTCCACCTGGATGAAGAATCGTAAGAAGACGTATCCCGTCGAGCTATCGACGTTAACTAAAGCGCTTCTTGGGAGGCAACCCATGTCTAATTCTGCTTATGTTTTAGTTCTTTAATTTTTCTTCATTTTATTTTCCGTTTTATCGAACTTTGCTTTGCTTCCTATATTTTCTTTCAATTTTTCGTCATAGTCTTTTCCTTTCTCGTTTTAATTTTTCCTTTTCTTTATAGTTATATTATTTCTATGTTTCTTTTTCCTGAAAAAAAAAAAAAAAAAATTTCCACAGAAAGTTACACGGGCGAGGGACACGGTCGTGTCCCCAACCCGTGTGCGCCCAGCATTTTTCACCCGTGCACAGAAAGTTACACGGGCGAGGGATACGGTCGTGTCCCCAGCCCGTGTGCGCCCAGCATTTTTCACCCGTGCACAGAAAGTTACACGGGCGAGGGACACGGTCGTGTCCCCAGCCCGTGTCCGCCCAGAAATTTCGCCAGTGAACAGTAAGTTACACAGGCGTGGGACACGGTTGTGTCCCAGCCCGTGTCCGACCAGGTACACACGACACGTACAGAATGTTACACGGGCGTGGGACACGGTCGTGTCCCAGCCCGTGTCGACCCAAATAACACGGTTTTCACACACAACCGGTTTATTTAAATTATACACCCTCTTACACTCTTATAATCACACATATCTCTCTTACATTTGCTCTCATTCTCCCTCTTCTCTCCACAATTCCTACATTCCATACTTTGATCCAAGTAAGTTTTCCTCATTGAGTTTCCTCTCTCTTCCTCATGCTTAAGCAGTTTGGTTATTTGCATTTCTCCTTTTTGTGCGTATTGGTTTTTCCATTTAGCCTGCAAATTTTCTTTTGATTGTTCATCAACGCCATGCATCATTGCTTTGAGTTTCTTGATCTTACATGCATCATTGCAAAAGGGTGGTGAGGAAGAGACTGATGAGGGTGGTGAAGACGAGGAGGCTAGAGGAAGTGATGAGGATGATGAGGATAGTGATGACGATGATGATGTTTCTTCGTTATGAACTTCTTCACCTTATTTTCGAATGCCAGGGAAGTATTAGTTTCTTATCAATACATATATTTCCTTTTTCCCTCTGCTGATTTTTATTGTTTCATATCTTGATGTTGTGCTTTCTTAGTGGTACATTGGGGACAATGTACGTTTTTAAGTGTGGGGAAGGGATATATATGATTTTGTTACTGTTTAGGAAACCAATTATTCATATTTGACCCAATTAATTTTTAAGTTAACTTGCAATAGGTGATTAACTGGTATTGAGCCAAATCAACTATGTCATTTTGATCATTATTGATCTTATGATACTTTACTAGAATTGATTAGTCAAATTTTTGGAAGGCAATGTTACGAGTTATTTAGCTTAGGATTTTAAGACTTGAGATTGGAGCAACATCACTAGTTGAGAGTTAGTCATGATTATTTTTAAATTTACTTTTGTGTATACCTTTTTCTTAGAAATATTTAAGAGTCCTATAATTTTTGGCAAACAAACAAATGAAATTCTTCTTTTGAGAAACCCTTGAAAAATCATAATGATTGGAGGTCAAAAGTAATAACAAGTGTATGAATAGAAAAAATTGGTAAGGATTCGTCTTGGTCCGTCAGAAGAGCGAGATTGAGCCCCAATGCCAATTCTAATGAAAAAAATTGATATGGATCGGCCTTGGTCCGTCAGAAGAGCAAAGTTCTTTCCCGCTATCAATATAAGAAATAAGTTGGCATGGATCGGTCTTGGTCCGTCAGAAGAGCGAGATTCTTTCCCGCTACCAACACAATTGTGCTTAAATTAGGTAAATTCAAAAGACCTCTCAACAAAAGCATGAACTAGGGGGATGATCAGAGGAAGAGTGGATGTAAAATGTGTTTGTTTTAGATTATGGTGCTTGGTGAGATGGAAGAGAGAATTGTATACATTTTAGTCGAATGGATAAAATTTTTATGATTCTTTCTCAGTTGGCGAGATGTTAAATCTAATTTTTAGTTTAAGAATCCTTGGTTAAATGGTGTGGGGAAACATTGATTTTCATAAATTAACTAGTGAATTCTTGTATTAAGTATTGTTGGAGCATTCGAATATGGTCAGACGAAATTGGTTGACTTTATTGTTGCCTCTGGAGTTTTAAAAACTATTTCATCATCCTTGACCCGTAATATCAACTTATGCTCACTAACATCAAAAACAGCTCTAGTAGTGGCTAGGAAGGGTCGACCTAAAATGATTGGCACCTCAATATCTTCATCTATATCAAGTATAACAAAATCCACGGGAAAGATGAATTTGTCTACTTGCACTAAAACATCCTCTATGATACCTCTAGGGTATGTGATAGACCTATCAGCTAATTGAAGACTCATGCACGTTGGTTTAGGTTCTCCTAACCCTAGCTTTTTGAACAATTTATACGGCATCAAATTTATACTGGCTCCTAAGTCTGCCAAAGCATTATCTACTAACAAATTGCCAAGCATATAAGGAATAGTGAAACTCCCTGGATCATTTAATTTTTGTGGCAGCTTTTTCTGGAGAAGTGCCGAGCATTCCTCGTTCAATGTGACTGTTGTAAGCTCCTCCAACTTCCTCTTGTTCGATAGAAGATCCTTTAGAAATTTCGCATACTTCGGCATCTGCAAGATAACATCAACAAGAGGTAAGTTGATGTGCAATTGTTTGAAAATATCAAGCAATTTACCAAATTCCTTATTCGGATCAGTGTAACTTTGCTTAAGGCGCTGTGGGTAAGGGATGGGAGGCTTGTACTCCTTCACTTTCGATGGTTCCATACTTTCTTTTGATTTTAGTGGCTCTTCATCTTCCTTTCGGTTGACTTCCACTTCTTTCTCAACTACTTCCTTACCATCCTTCTTCTCCACTTGCAGTTTTCTATCACTTCTCAAAGTCACAGCATTAACATGTTCCCTGGGATTGACCTCAGTATTCCCTGGGAATGTTCCCTGTGGTCTTTCAGAGATTAGCTTCGCAAGTTGACCAATTTGGTTCTCAAGGTTGCGATTTGAAGCCTCTTGATTTCTCAGCGAGGATTCAATATTGGATAAGCGAGCCTCATTGCCTTGAATATATTTTGTAAGAAGTTCTTCCACACTGGGCTTCTTTTCTTGAGGGAGAGAAGGTAGGAATGGTTGTTGAAATCCAGGTGGGCCAAAGTTGGTCTTCTGCTGGCCTTGGTTTTGGTTTTGGTTTTCCCATGAAAAATTGGGGTGATTCCTCCATCCTGGATTGTAAGTGTTGCTGTAGGGGTTATTTTGTTGCTTAGGTGGATTTCCTAGATAATCCACCTGTTCCAGTTGTTCTTGTGTTCCATACCCCTGCATACCAAAATCACTTACATCCGATTGCACTTGTTGAGGGCCAATTGAGAGTGCATCAATCTTTTTACTCAAGAAGTCCACCTTGGCTGCCAGAGCAATGGTCAAGTCCACATCATAAATTCCCATGGCCTTTTGCTTGGCTCTAGTGCTTTCCCACTGATAGTTGTTCATCGCTATTCCTTCAATTAAATTCTGGGCTTGCTCAGGTGTCTTAGTGTTTAAAGTACCTCCTGCGGATGCATCAATCATCTGTCTAGTAGATAAATTGAGACCATTGTAGAAGGTCTGAATCTGCATCCATAGTGGGAGGCCATGATGTGGGCACCTCCTGAGTAAGTCCTTGAACCGCTCCCATGTGTCATAGAGCGTCTCCGCTTCCAATTGAGCAAAACACGAAATATCATTCCGAAGTTTCGCTGTCTTTGCAGGTGGGAAATACTTTTCCAAAAATTTCTCTACCAATTCATTCCAAGTTGAAATTGAATTTCTTGGTAGGGAGTTCAACCATTGTTTTGCTCTTCCCCTCAAGGAGAAAGGAAACAGTCGTAGTCGAATGGCATCATCCGTAGCTCCGTTGATTTTGAACGTATCACAAATCTCTAGAAAACTAGAGATGTGGGCATTAGGATCTTCGTCTTGGAGACCGTCAAACTGAACATATTGTTGCACCATTTATATGATGTTAGGTGCAATTTGGAAGTTATTAGCCGTGACGGTTGGCCTTGCAATACTGGAGTCAGCTCCAATAAGTGTAGGCCTTGAATAATCAGACATGGTCCGATTTGCTTCGTTCCCGTTGTTAGCCATGTATGGTGGATCTTCTTGCTCGATGAATTGAGTGTTGGCCTCTTGACCTTCTTCCTTGATTTCAATGATTGACTCGTCGTCTATGGTCGCCACAACTTGTCTAGGTCGCGATCTCAAATTTTGAAGGGCAGTTCTCTCAATTTCAGGATCGAGTTCTACCAAATCTTCCGAATTACTGCGGGTCATGCACTACAAAGGCAAGAAATATAAAATCAATTGCAGCTCTAGATAATAAAAATAAACAATGAAATCAAAAGAAAATAAAGAAAAGAAAATTGGTTAAAGTAATAAAGCAACTAGCGTTCTTAATATCAAAAATCCCCGGCAACGGCGCCAAAAACTTGATACGAGGCAAGCGCACCTGTCAATTTTAATATAGTCGGATATGAGTCCGAGTCGATCCCTCAGAGATTTTGAGTACTAATATTAACTTTAGCTTTATTATCTAACCGGAAAATTATGATGAATTGAATGAATTAAAAAGACTGAAATTAATAAACTAAACTAATTATGAGACTTAACTAAGCAATTTAGAAAGCAATAAACTATTAACGACTTCAAGTATGCAATGATGTATTTAGGAATTATTTCCCCTAGTGTTTAACATGTAACCTTTTAAAATATATTCAATTTAGTTTCTATAATTCTTGATCGGAGGGATTCACAATTAAAGCTAATATCTTTCTCAAGCATATTAACCCTAATCCTAAATTATTTACCAGAATCTCTTCACTTAGTAATATAACTTAGAATTGCATTAATGTTTAATGAATTCCCACACAAACAATCAACTTTCCGAAAGAACCATGTATCTTATCTCTAAGTATATATGTAATTCTCTTCAATTATGCTAAGATCTAATTACACATGCAATTTCTCAATTAACATGCATAATATCATATATTGATACTCTAGAATTATCAATCAATAATTAACGACATAATTGAATCAAGAAAAGATAGAAACTTT
>JAMXBB010000273.1:0-13061 GCA_024138015.1 Lumnitzera littorea | reverse complement strand
AGAAAAAGCTAAAATTAGTATTTTATAATTTTTAAACTAAAATAATAAATTTTGGTGATATTTTTATATCACAATTTAAATTACAAGTCATAACGTCAAAAACGGACCTCGTTACGAGAAAATACGCTCGAAAATGATCAAAATAGACTATAAGTTCATAATGATCCGAGCTAAAATGAAAATGTTCCAAAATACATAAAAGAAGTCTCATAACTTATAAATATACAAAATGGTTACTATTAACCCCATTGAGTATGATAAACCTTATACACATTATACTTGGGTTATATTGAGGGAAACTAGATAAACTATAATAGACTTTTAGTTGACTAAGGAATCTGACTTTTCAAAATACTTATAAGTGTTACTATATTTTAGGTGTTCAATATCGAGTTCTGCAAAACCCCAAAGCTTGGAGAATGAGTACTAATCCAGGTGAAGGAGTTCTAATGATCTACTACTTGCTTGTACGTGTTACTTATATGATGTTTTTATACTTGCTGTTGCTTGTATGTTTGAATGACTATTCTGCTTATATGCCATCATCTGTGTGATCACTTTTTTTTAAATTGATAAATATAAATATCTGACCCAAATAACCAGTTATATTCACCGCATGTTTATGACTTAGTAAATGTATGGATGGAGAGTGCTAGCTTTGCAAAATATTGAAAAGGGTATTTTTAGAAAAAATTTTCCTAATCTTAAACGTATTATATACAATTTTGATAAGGGTCGTAGTGCCAGAAATGATATTTTATCATTAAAGCAAAGTTAGCATGGGTTCTCCACTTGATAGCGAAAGGACTCGCTTTATTGTGCCTGTAAGGTCTTGGTTAATTTTAGCTTGCAAGATGGACTCGTAAGTTTGTGCCTGAGAGGCCTTGGAGGGTGGATAGTCCTAGTTTGGAATCTCCTTATTTGAATTGAAACTATTTTCTCGGCTTGGGTAATAGTCGAGTGCCGCCTAATAGGGTGAGGCCCCTAGGTTGCCTTATGTAGGTAAGCTGAGGTGCCCTGTGCAGGTAAGTACAGGGGATAATTGAAGTGTAAAAAATGTAATTCTACACCTTCTATAATTCCAGACTCTTATGGATGTGTTGCTTGCATTCATCGTGCCTGCATTCATTTTGTAAGAAGATAGCTTGCTTGTATGTGTGATAATAATGTGTGATAACTTACTTGAACGGTAGTAGTGAGGAACGAACTCACTAAGCTGTTATATGCTCACTCCCTCATAGTTTCTTTTGCAGGTTTACTTACATTGGGATTGGGATGAGTCTCGAGTGTCGAGTGTGAGATGAAGATATGTATCTTAGTATTAGAAATAGTTGAGTACTCTTTAGATGATACATAAACAACCTTTATTGATAATTTAATTTTTCTTGTATTTCTTTTGTAATATTAGTATATCCTATCTTATTATTTGGTAGGAGATGCCGATTCTCTGCGATTTTGAGGAGTTGTGGGATATCGGATACCCATAGTTATTTATATTTATATTTTATAGTAAATTATTTACTTAAAAATTAGTAACCTTAGAGATTAATCTTTTAGAGTCTTGCAATCTCTGACTTGAAAGGCGGTTTTCATATCATGGATGCATATATATTATGGAAATTTTAGGTAATTTTACTAGGCCCTCTATAGGGTCATGACAATAACTCTTTTATGTAAAGTATGTATTATGTATTTTCATTGGGTATTTTTGTACATTTTGCACTTGATGTTTTAGACATGTATTAGTATGTATTTTAGTATATTGTATTATAATTCTAAGTATATATATGTATATATTAGCTTTTTAGTGTACATAATCTTAAGTCTTTGGAAATTATGTTTATATATAAATATACTACTGTATACATATAGGTATGTGTCAGTACATGTTAGAAGGTTAGTTAGATATAGGTATATGTATACACACACACACACACACACATACATACACACATACAAATACATATATACGGTATATATATATACAAATACATACATATATGCCTTATATATATACATATATAGTATGTACATAAACATATATGAAATAATAAGTTTTTATACATATACATGCAAAACCAAAAATATACATGTAAATGTGTATATGTAATATATTAGAATTCACTTAAAATTATGCTAAGAAAATATAAATATACATATGCGTATAAAAGTATGTATAAAACTAGGTATAAATAAGTGTACATGTATATAAGTATGTATCCTAATAGTATACTAGAAGTATAAATAGAGGTATATACATACGTATATCCGTATAGCTATATATAATATAATAGTATGATATAAGTATACCTATATGTATGTATATAGGTACATATAATAATGTACTAAGTATAAGTATGTATAACAAATTATTAAGTATAATGAAATAATTAAAAACATGTATGCACATATGTAAATGCATATAAACACATACGTATATATATTTATTTAATATATTATAATATACATATATATCTATGAATATGGGTTGGGCTGAAACCTATAATAAATAACTAAGGCCTATAAAACATTAATTAATTAATTAATTACAATAACATATAATATACATAATAATAATACAAAATTTAGGAAATATGAAAACGAGGAAAAAAATTTATTGAATTTCCATGTGAACAAATGAAAACATACCACATCAGCAATTTACTAAAATAACCAATTGAACAGAAAATTATAAAATAATTTGAAAATAATAACAATTAATTAATTAGGAAAAATTTCAATAATAATAAAATTAACAAAAGTAGCAAATTAAGCTTCAATATGAAGAAATAATGAAATATACATAAATTGGACTTAAAACTAAAATATTATGAAAATACGAAATTTAGAAATTAATTAAATTATAAAATAATATAGAAAAGCTAAAATTTAATAAATAAAATTCCTTCGAGTCAAAATAACCAAATTCATAATGATTCGCTTAAACTATATATATAAAAATAAATCGCGAATACTTTAACAAGTATACTGGATTGGAATCTAGTAATACAGAGTAAGTAAGGTTGTCGATTTCTCGAAGACTAAGAAATTACTAATCCTATGCTAATTCTTATTAATATTCAAGTAATCAAAAGTAAATTAACTAATATAATATTTACCCTAAAACTATAAAAAAGAAAATAATTATAAAATATCTAAAACTAAGCGATCAATTGAGAATTGTGGAAAAACAGAATCCATCCTAGTTATGTAAATCAAATTGTTATCATGTTATATAGATTAATAGCTATATGGTCATTCAAGTGAAATTATTATGCCTTAAAACTTAAGGACTTAAACCTCTAATTAATCAATCAGGTCCCACATCTCTAATTAAGAGTGGACTCTAAATTACAATCATATATCTCCCGATGCTATGATTGTCTAATGTCATAAATTAATTATCCCTAATGTCTTAGTGAATAATTAATCGCAAAACATCGCATTAATCTCTAGATAATTTCTAATTAATTCAATTAATGTTGCTCCCATATTAGTCAATCAAATTAATCAAGAGTTTCTAACAAACCCTATATCAACTCCCGTACCACTAGGGTTTTTAACAATTATAATCAATTAAACAACTATAATTGAAATCATAGAAATTTGCAATCATGAATCATCTATAGATCTATTAATCCTATAACATGAATACAATTCTCATCTTAGCTACCTAGGATTTTATCAATTCCCATAAATAAACTTAGCCAGCTATGGAATTTGAAATGAAAGCACAATTACTAATTGAATTTGCAAAGAAGTTCATAATTGAAAGTATGAGTAAATCATAGAATTGCATAAACATAAATAAAATAGAGACCACTAATTCTATAACCTAAAAGAGCAAACTTCAATTGTAATTTCAAAATTGATCTCCATAGCAAAAGTAAAATCTTCTCAATGATCCAAGCAATTCTACAAAAGAATTCTTCAAGAACTATTTACTAATTGTTCTAAGACTCTCTAATTCTAAAGAAGATGTAAAAGTTCTCCTAAATTTTGAAACACGACTATTTATAGAGAAAACTATGGTTGGCTTTCGAAAGACATTCTTTTCATGAAGTCTGGCAGTGTAGGTTCTAAGGTCGGCGGCGTAGATGTCACGACCCGAGAGGGTTAGTCGTAGCAGTCGCTGTATACTGTATAAAAGATTGTAGATTGAATTCCCTTACAATCGACGACCCCTTATACGATACACAAGGTTACAGCTATAACTAACAACTAAAAGTTGCATAAGCATAAGTAATATTATTCATGATAACAATAATAAAATATAGAAACATAACACATAATCTATTTATATAAGAATTTATAAATATATAGTCTTTAGAACTTTTAACTCAAACTCATATCAGTTTATCATATATTTAGATCTATAATTTAGATAAACAGTCATGTGAAAACTTTGAACATGTCCTGCTCCCACATCGACCCCTTGATGAACAACAAACCTTGGGCATGCGACAGCCCGATTCTACGAACAATTTAGCCTATGAAAGGAGACTATATGGGTATAAGCTAACTAACTTAGTGAGATAATTCCCTCAACCATACAGCAATTAAGTTATATAATAATTAGGTTTACACAGCCCTTATTTACCCCTAAACAAAGGCCTTTAGACTCGACCCTTAGCTAGGCAATTGAATTCAAATATAGTAATAAATATATATATGTGCGTGAATCGTAAAATACAAATAAATAATAAGAAAATAATAAATAATAAAAATAACAGTAATAATAATAATAATAATTGTAATAAGTCTAAAATCTCAAAAATAGGTAAAAATGGGTAACTAAGGTAAAATATGCTTAAAATAATAAAATTATCAATTATATGATTTAAATAATTATTAAATCATAAAAATATTAAGAAAAAGCTAAAATTAATATTTTATAACTTTTTAAATTAAAATAACAAAGTTTGTAATATCTTTATATCACAGTTCAAACTGTGAGTTACAACGTCCAAAATGGACCTCGCTACGAGAAAATATACTCGAAAATGATCAAAATAGACTATAAATTCATAACGACCCGAGCTAAAACGAAAAAGTTATACACGATTCAATAAAAAGCTTGAATTAACAATTTCGTGTAACTAGGTGAAGTAAACTTTACAAATTACGATACTAGTTTAGCTTTAAATTCCTAAACTTACAAATTTTTATTATTCTCAAGTGATCTTGACCTTTACCTTGACCCTAAGCTGCCACCAGATTATTACGACCATTGAGTCGATCATGGCTAAGTGAGTTTTCCTAATGATTCCATACTTGTTTGTGTTTATAATTAGTGAATATAAGTTATTATCAATAATTAAATGTTGTATGGGATTGGGTTATGCTTGTGTATGATAAATGGTTGTTAACGGTGAATTTATTTTAAATTACAATAATGTATTGATTGTTGCATAATAAATTTACTAGGAATTGATTGTTTGTGACTTTGATTGATCACTGAATAATAAGACATAATTTTACTCGACTAGAAAAAGTTAATTTGAAAGACGCATAATCATATACTACATAACTAATTTCGGTAGTCACATTACACGGAGGTAACGAGAGGCCATACGTGAGTTGATTATTTGATTGTTATAGATTTTGTACGGAGTACACGTGCGATATGACCTTACCCTAGCCCACGAGATTACTAGGCGTTGCAGGCACCAACCGTTTAGCTAAGGGTCGAGTCTAGAGGCCTCTGTTTAGGGGTAAATAAGGGCTGTGTAGACCTACTCACAATCATATGTAGAACTCATTTTTTATAAAACTGATAATGGATATACCATTACATTTTAAATATGAAACATAGAGTTTTGTTATGAGATAAGTTTTAGTATGATACCCGGATCTAACTGTACCAATTTATCTTTAACCCTGATTTTGGAGGGTGTTAAATCTGAGTTGCATGTAGTACCTGGTCGCCTATATGTATTGGTTTGGCATACTGATTGACGTGCATTCATTTGATTGAACTTAATTGTTATATAACTTAATTGCTGTATGTAGTACCTTGGAAATATTAGGCGTTAAAGGCGCCAATTGCCTAGCTAAGGGTCGAGTCTAAAGGCCTTTGTTTAGGGGTAAGTGTGGACTGCAGGGGCCTACTCACAATTATACTTAGAACTTGGTTTTTATGAAAATAAAAGATTGTTTTATTCAAATACGGAATGTGGTGTTTCGTAGGAAAATAAGTTCTAGTATAATACCCGAATTTGATTGGTGTGGTGTATACTTCAACCCTGACTTCGCAAGGCATTAAATTTGAGTTGTGTATAGTGACTAGTTAACTGTATGTATTGTTTGGCATGCAGTTTGTTCATTTATTCATATGCTTGAATATAATGTATATATAACTTGCTTGTTGGTGTGGCTAGGGGTTTTACTCACTAAGCGTTAGCTTATACTCTCTTAGGCTTTTGATGCAGGGTGACCTTTTTGTTGATGTTGGCCATAGGATGCTCGAGGTTAGCATGGGACCTTGGGCATGAGTGGGCTATACAGAGCATTGAAAGGACTTAGATATGTAGACTTTTATATGTGTACTTTTCATTTTGATAGTATTGTAGACACAGATATACTAGATTACTGTTTAATGTAATCTTTATAGTTTGAATTTTATATAAATATGTTTATGTGATGATATCTTGTTGATCTGTATGTTCTTAGAAAGCTAGTGCTTGTAGAGCCTTGTATATTGTGTAAAGAGTTCATGATTGGAAGGATAAACAATTAGGGGTTCTTCATACAGTATACGGTGTCTGCCATGACTATACCATCCTCAATTTGTGACACCCTTGCTCTTGTAAGCCCCTTTCTACTTTTTGCGTGAATGGCAGTTGGTATAGTTATGATGCAATTATGAGAAATGCATAACTCATTGAATTCCTTAATCGAATAATTACTTAATTAAGTTTTTCATTGTCATTAAACAATTTCATTCCATACAACTATACAAACTATCATCACAAAATATTCCGATTATTATCTAATTAGCAATCATGGAATTCAATCATAATATCATGCACATGCATTTCCCGTATCTCATAGAGATTTAAGTTTACTGTATAAATTTAAGTACATCTACACTACAAACAAAACCAAGCATGAGGTCATCAGTAATCACTCACTTGGCCATAGCTAATCAGTCGTAATAGTTTGGGGGTAAATCGTCTCCACCAATAGAGTCCCCTGAACATCGTAAATATGATATTATAAGAAATTGAAATAAAATTAGAAGGCTAACCTAAAATTTTTAAGTTACATTTTTCTTTACTTAGTTTTCATATTCTTCCTGGTTGTACTAAAACTTCAATCACATATAACTTTCTTGTTTTATACCTAATTTTTATGGTCTTATAGTCAATTTCCATCATTTTTTAGTGTACTTTAATGTGGTATGGTTATATTTTCGAGATAAGACTTGCAATTCTATCAATGGGTTAGAATAGTAGGGTTCCTCATGGTTTAGTGTTCTTTTGGGCTTAATTTTGTTGTTGGGCTTTTTGTTATCTTGTATCATCCTTTGGGCTTGGGCTTGGAACTTTATTCTAAGTTTAAAACATCCTTCAAGGTTAGATTTTTATCCTTCCCTCTTTGTAAACCTTGCTATTTTAAGGGATACATAATTAACTAAGTGTTAGGACCCTTTAGGGGGCATAGTAGGATTGTTTACAATTTTCATATCATGTGTGCACCCATGATACGAAAACTGCCTTATAAATTGGAGATTGCAATACTTTAAATAATTTATTACTAGGGTTTCTGAATTGTTAATTAATTAACATATTATAAAATATAAATAACCATGGATATCAAATATTCCACAATTCCTTAAAACCGTAGAGAATTGGTATCTCCTATCAAATGATAAGATCAAGTAGTATAGACTTAAAATTTAAACTTACTAAAGTTACAAAATCTAAATATATAAGTAGTATTTACATTTAAAGTTTCAAATGAACTGATAAGTGTAAATTACTTTACACTTTCAAAGCATGTTTAAGCATATAATTGATCATAAATGTGATTTAATTTTGTAGATTGGGTACTTAATTGAATAAAATAATGATTTCAGCTAAATCACAAGCAAAGAGAGGAAATATACACTAGAATAACAACTTTTAAGTTAGTCACAGCCGAGAAGGAGAAGAAATAAGTGTAGTAGCATCAATCATGAGCGTAATAGCGAAGCAATGAAGAATACACTTTGGTTACACCCTTAATCATGGCCGTAATTAAGGAAAGTTTTATCAATCCTCCTGTCCATCATTGTAAACCCTACTTTTAGTAGGCCTAAGACTTGATTAGGAGTACCTCCCGAACGTTCCTAAAGATCAACTAAACCAAAAACTTAAGTTTATATTTAGGAATAAATTAAATTTTTACAATTCAAAAGCCAATTGTCGATAAAACTCGAGCTTGAAGAACTGCGAGCTCTAAAGCTACTTAAAACCCTAAACCTTAAGACCATTAAGGAATTTTAACCCTAAATAATTAATCGATAATTTAATTTGAATAATTTTATTCAACTTTAGAAAATTTCACAATTCTACAAAAATCAAATCATAAATCACAAAACAATGTAAGATGAAAATCCTAAAACAATTTTCTATAAGGCTATGCCCTTATCTTCATGCATAAGCCTTACCCCATAAATAAGTAGACCAACCAATCACCTTAGATAACTTATCAATTGAGAGTTAGAATCATTTATCAATTGATAACTTATCAAAATCTAGTGATAAGACAATTTCCTTATCACCTCTTCACTTATACTATATATGGACAAATTTTCACAAGAAATCATGAGCTTAACTTTAATAAAGGTGACAAGACCACTCCATGCCATTAAAAGACTTCCCATGGAAGATCTAAAAAGGGGAGAAAGGGGGGCCATGCATTTGTCATTCACCCATCAATCACTTCCTCTTACACATCACTATTCACCCCTTAATGCTTACATCATCAAGAGTTGCAATTGTTGACTTTTTGTAAGCTTTAAGACAATACTTTCAAGGCATTTAAACACTCCTTCTCTCTTCATTCCAACCGGCTGCACTCCTCCCCATTTCTCTCACTTTCAAATTCATTTTCACTTCATCTTTCTCTCTTTAGAAACAAACATAAAAAGGGGAAACAACTTTACCCCACAAAATCCATTTTCTTCCATTTTGAAAGCTTCAACTCACGGCATTTTTTTCTTTGTTCATGTGCCATTTTCTTTCATCATTTAAGATCATCTAAGACCATTAGAATCTTCCATAAACCCCTTTCCAAAAGACCAAAGAATTCGGGTTTCAAAAGGTAAGCAAAAAGGAGGAAGCAAAGTTAAAGGCTTAAGAGGAACCTTAGTGCACAACCACCAAACTTTGCGTTAAGGACGAGTAAGTGATTCTTGTGATGTGTGGATTAATATTTATGCTAGAAGACTTGGATTTCTTGAAGATATGAGTAAGTTTTGAGTTGTTATAGCACAAAAAATTCGTTTTAAGAAACAAACCCTAAAACCATTACATGAAGTTGAAATATGAGCATGTAAAGTTGGTGTTTTGTATGGACATTTGTTTAATGCTTTGAATGGAAGATTTTAAGCTAAGGAAATCTTGAAATGAGAACTTTGATGAAGGGTAAGCATGCTGGACGTGAAGGTTCCATGATCATTTGAATGTTGATTTTGTTTCCATTTAGTTAAACATGCTCAAAGCTAGACTTAAGTTAAGGAAAAATCCATCACATGAAGTTTTATGAAGAAATCAACTTTGTATGACATGAGCTATGATATGGAGGTTTTATGAAGTATAAGATCTTTTATTTCTTTATGTGGAGCATGAGTTAAAGGATCATTTGATGGAAGGAAACTTAAGTTAAGATTTGTACACAAGTAGTTAAGTGCATAATCTATCACCTACACTTAAGGAAATGATGAAACAAGTTGAAAAACCAAGTAAGGACCCCATAGGACCAACATGAACAGATCTGGAACGTGGGTAAATAAGGCCTAAAAATATGATAAAGGTGAAAGAACAAAGTGAAAAGATTAACCAAAGCAAGTATGATTAGCATACAAAGCCTAAAACTCAAAACCGGGCCTAAAACTCTCAAAACAAGCTTAGAACTCTAAGATGGGCCTTCAACAAAAATCTGACCAGCAACTTAAAGAACCAAGAGAAGTTGTTTTGAAGCCCATAAGAAATCCACCTAAGCCCCCATAAGCCCACAAAAGTCATTAACTTTAGTTTGAACCAAAAACAAGCCCATTTGATAACTTAAGCCCACTAAAAGGCCCAAGAAGTGGTTGTTAGCCTTAAGAATATAAATCAAAGTGGTAAATCTGATCTCAAGGAGTATTTTGAGCTTAGGATAAAATCTAAAGACCAAGCCCAAAGAATTTCTTAAGTTATTAAAAAGCCCAATTACCAAACAAGGCCCAAAAACACTCCAACACATGAGGAACGCTACTGTTCTGACCCATGGACAGAATTTTATACCTCATTTCGAAAATCTAACCTTACCACATTAAAGTACACTCGAAAACGATGAAGATTGACTATAAGATCATAAAAATCGGATTTAAAACGAAAAAGTTATACGCGATTGAACATTAGGTAAAAACCGGGAAGAATTACGAAAACTAGTTAAGAATATAACTTAAAGAAAACTTACAAAGTTTCTTAAGTTTGTTTCAATTCCTTATAAAAAATTATTTCAATGACCAGGGGACACTGTTTACAGGGACGACTTGCCTCCGGATTATTTTGACTGACCCACATGGCAGAGTGAGTAAATTCCCGATGACTCTTTACTTGATTGTGCTTGTAGAAATAGATGCACCTAAACTTATATATATGAATTTGGATGCTTGTGGGATATGGGAGATGCATGTGTATGAATTTGTGGATGAATGTGATGACTTGTTAATTATATATAATAATGGGAATTGTTTGTATGAATATCTACATGTGAATTGTATGGAACGAAACTGGTTGATCACCCTAAAAATCAAGTTAATTGCTTATATGATTAAGAACTCAAAATGAATCATGCATTCCCCATATTGCATACGGATAACACCGACTGCCGCTTTACGCAGAAGATGGGAAGGGACTCACAGGAATACGAGTTTCCTGCAGGATTGGGCACTAGCTACGCCAGCATATATATTGAGTCTCTGTCTTAAGCTGATGGGCTTACTAGGCGCCGGGAGACGCCAACCGTCGGCGAGGGGCCGAGTCTTGTGGCTTCTGCTTAGGGCGTGTGTTTGTGGACTGCGGGGGCCACCACACCGCTAGACTTGGGATTTTCAAAGATACGATTTGATTTTAGTAAAGGAAGTATATATATATATATATATATATATATATATGTAGAGTCTTGTTTTGGTATGAGCACGATGGTGTAAATGAAATAAAACCTAAGGTCTAGAACCCGGATTTTGGTTTGAGTTGGTTAATTATCTCCAAACCTCGACTTCAGGGGGCGTAATTCTGAGTCGTATGCGGTTCCTAGGTCACTGCATGCGTTGTTTGGCATACTGGTTGTTCATGCATTCATATGATTGTGCATATAATAAATTTCTGCTATGTGGTACTGATGAGGGCATTTATCTCACTAAGCGTAAGCTTACTCTCCTATAGATTTTTGTTGGTGCAAGAGAACCTCTTCGTCAATCCGAGCCGAAGCATGCCCGTGGTAAGTCTCGAGTAGAGACGGGTTGGAGCGATCAGAGAGCGAAGAGGATATTTTGTAATAGATTATAGATATTTAGATACCTTTATGTATTTATGCATAACTTAGATTTTATGCAGTTCTGTTATGAACTGCATTTGTTTGTAATATTATTTTGGTGTGGGTCTTACGAGCCCACACAATTAGTTAAATTATAACATAAAAGAAATTTTAGTTTAATTTGCTCTATATTATTAATCTATGGGCCTAGTAGTAACGTAGAGTGGCTGGCCTAGTAGTAACGTAGAGTGGAAGGAGCCTTGTGTGTTGTATGAAAGGCCTATGATCAGCAAGGGGGTTGATAATAGACCTTTATACGGTACACGGCGACCTATCACGACAACGATACTGTTGGGTCGTTATAAGTTTAAGTGGTATCAGAGCATTAGGTTTAAACTAAAGATAAAGTAAGTAAAACTGGACCCTAGACGCTAGGAATCCCCTACCAAGTGAGTAAGAGTGGGGTGGAATCGGGTTAGGATTTTAACATATCAAACGAGCGATAAACTTCCCTAAAAGAAGGTATAAAACTTTAACAACTCTGTATGGTTGATCAGGATAACGTAAGTAGGGTTCGTCGGAACCTCGTACTTTTGATGATGCAAGAAGGAGAAACCCTTATTGAATATCGATGAAGGCTTCGGGTGCTAATCGATGAAGGCTTCGGGTGCTATTCGAAGATATGGCCCTAGTAGGAAGGCCATGTAGGCTAAGAGACGTATGGACATCCTGGATGGCAGGACTAAGTCTTTATTGGAGAGCGCGCTACAGGGACTTAGTAATCCAGACGCATGGACCTGTTTTGTCTGATGTGGAGCTAACCTACATTATGGAAAGGGAAGAAGGAGCTAGTATTGAAGCTGAGATAATATTCTTGGTGCAAGATGGCCCAAGGATGGCTGCCCCTAGTTTCCGGCACTGGCGTCAACTAAGTCATGGTTATGCCTTAGTACGTGACCTAAGGGCTGACCACCCTCGAGTGGTCCAGATGGATGAACAAAATGGAATACCTCCCCCAGTAGCCCCTGCTAATGTTTACTTTCCTTATGTGGAGCAAGACACCATTGATATCCATCCTGATGCCCCTGAGTTTGAAGAGGATATAGATGTTTTACCTCTTTTTCCAAGAGAATATCGAGTGGAAGTGCCACTTAGGCTAGAACCATGTGAATTCCTATTGCCCCATGAGTTGTACCAGGTGACTTACTGCCCAAGGTTGCCACCCAACCCAGATGAAGGAACCTCAACCCCGTTTCCTAGAAGGAGGCTTCGACAAGCAGGCTAGTTAGATGATGATGAAGCCGAGCCTTCTACTAGGCATGATTAGTCAA
>JAMXBB010000271.1:0-13133 GCA_024138015.1 Lumnitzera littorea | reverse complement strand
ATATTAGTACCGTAAGCTATATATATATATATATATATATGTACATAAGAGTATGGTTATTTTCATAAAATAAGTATATACATACATATAGCGTATAACATATATATGTAATATACCAAAAATATATATATATGTATGTATAAATCATAAAGTACATAAATAATATGAAAATGAGAAAATTCCAAAAATAGAAAAAATATGCTTAAAATAATAAAAAATATCAATTATATGGTTTAAGTAATTATTAAATCAAAATATATTTAGAAAAAAAGCTAAAATTAGTATTTTATAAATTTTTAAACTAAAATAATAAATTTTATGATATTTTAAACTACAAGTCATAATGTCCAAAATGGACCCATTACGAGAAAAATACGCTCAAAAAAGATCAAAATGGACTATAAGTTCATAACGATCCGAGCTAAAATAAAAAGGTTCCAAAATACATAAAGGAAGTCTCATAACTTATAAATATAAGAAAATAGTTATTCTTAATCCCATTGAGTTTGATAAACCCTATAAATATAAGACTTGGGGTATATTGAGGAACTAGATAAATTACAGTAGACTTTTAGTTAACTAAGGAGTCTGACTTTATAGAATACTTATAAATATTATTATATTTTAGGTGTTCAATATCGAGTTCTGGAAACCCCAAAGGTTTGGAGAATAAGCAATAATCGAGGTGAGGGAGTTCTAATAACCAGCTACTTGCTTGTGCATGTTACTTGTATGATGTTTTGCTACTTGCTGTTGTTTGTATGTTTAAATGACTGTTCTGCTTGTATGGCATCATTTGTGTGATCACTTTTTTTTTAATCGATAAATATAAATATTTGACCCAAATAACCGGTTCTATTCGTCACATGTCTATGACCCAGTAAATGTATGGATGGGGAGTGCTAGCTTTGCAAAATGTTGAAAAGGGTATTTTTGGAAAAAAAAAGGTTTTCTTAATCTTAAACGTATTTTGTACGAATTTGATAAGGGCCGTAGTGCCAGAAATGGTATTTTATCGTTAAGGCAAAGTTAGCATGGGTTCTCCACCTGATAGCGAGAGAACTCGCTTTATTGTGCTTGTAAGGCCTTGGTTAATTTTGGCTTGCGAGATGGACTTGCAAATTTGGTTGATTTTGGCTTGCGAGATGGATTCGTAAGTTGTGCCCGAAGGGCCTTGGAAGGTGGATAGTCCTAGAATGAAATCCCCCTATTTGAATTGAAATTTTCTTTCTCGGCTAGGGTAATAGTCAAGTGAAGCCTAGGGGGTGAGGCCCCTAGGTAACCTCATGCGGGTAAGCTGAGGTGCCTTATGCGGGTAAGTATAGGGGATAATCGAAGTGTAGACGACGTAATTCTACACCTTCCATAGTTCCGAACTCCTATGGATGTGTTGTTTGCATTCATCGCGCCTGCATTCATTTTGTATGTAAGTAGCTTGCTTGCATGTGTGATAATAATGTGTAATAACTTACTTGAACGATGGTGGTGAGGAACAAACTCACTGAGCTGTTATATGCTCACTCCCTCATAGTTTCTTTTGCAGGTTTACTCACATTGGGATTGGGATAAGTCTCGAGTGCCGAGTGTAAGATGAAGATATATATCTTAGTATTAAGAATAGCTAAGTACTCTTTAGATGATACACAAGCAACCTTTGTTGATAATTTAATTTTTCTTGTATTTCTTTGATAATATTGATATATCCTATCTTATTATTTGGTAGGGGATACCGATTCTCTGTGGTTCTAAGGAATTGTGGGATATCGGACACCCATGGTTATTTATCTTTGTACTTTACAGTAAATTAATTACTTAAAAATCAGTAACCTGAGTAATTAATCATTCAGAGTCTTGCAATCTCTAACTTACAAGGCAGTTTTCATATCATGGGTGCACACATGTTATGAAAATTTTAGGTAATCCTACTAGGCCCCCTTTAGGGTCATGACAGTACCCCTTGTCGAAGAGCTAATAAAGTGAAACTAATTAAGATGTTAACAAAACCTTAATTTTTCCAATTATTTTAACATGCTTGCAACATATCCTTCCTATAGTTTCTTTTAGCATCTTCTTTATTGACTCACTTCTAAAGTTTGAATTATTTCAGCTTATGACCAAGATTAGTAGCAAAAGTCTTATTGAGTTTAATCCGAAAATTTAAAGGACTTCTTGTTACCTTTACAGAAGAGTTTGTTAAGCTATGGATCTCATCAATTAAGGTTCACTACTCTGGCTTAAGGAAGAATTAGAAGAAGATTAAGAAGAAGAAAAAGAACTTGAGAACATGGTAGTGAACAATGATGAAGCAAACAAAACCTTAATGGAATTTACTAAACCTAAGGTGTCTAAAGTTGAATCCATCATCTCTAAACTAGCAGTATAAGCGACAAATTTTCAAATCTTGCCAAACATGATCCAAATGGTACACTAGTTCATCTAATTCGATGGACTGGCTAATGAAGATCCCAACGATCATATTTCAAGCTTTTTGAAAATCTGTGACACATTCAAAATAAATGGAGTCATAGACAAAGTGATGAGACTCAGGTTGTTCAAATTTTTGCTTAAGGGTAAGGCCAAGCAATGGCTTAATTCACTTCTTAGCAAATCAATCACCACTTAGAAAGATTTGGTTGAAAAACTTCTAAGGAAATTTTTTTTACTTGCTAGAATAGCAAAATTTAGGAATTTTATTTCACTTTGTGATCAAATTGATGGTGAGACACTACATGATACAAGGGAAAGATTTAAGGAATTGCTAAGGCGTTTCCCATATCATTAGTAGCCTTTATGGATATAGATTCAAACATCTTATAATTGACTCAATTATCCTACTCACCAAATGATTAATATCATAGTTAGAGGCACTTCGAGTGTTAAGACACCAAATGAAGCCTAAAAGTTGATAGATGACATAACCATAAATAACTTGCAGTGGGATAGGGTGAGAGCCAAGGTTAAGGTGACTCAAAAATTTGAAGTGGATTCAGTTACTGCACTGACAGCTTAGTTTGAGAGTGAGTAAGAAGATTGAAGGGTTGATGAAATCGATAAATACAGTGCATGAAGAAATAGTGGTTTTAGTGGAGGATGTTAACCTTATTACTAACAAAACTCAAAAAAATCCTTTCAACAATACTTATAATCTAGGTTAGCGAAACCATTCAAATTTCTCTTGGGGAAACTAGTAATAGCAGTAGAATAAGAATGGTCAACCTTAGAAAAAGAACCCCAATTTAGAGGAAATGCTAAATAGGTTTATTCAAATCTTAGATGTTTGATTCCATGCTATAGAAGTAGCACTCAAAAATTATTGAAGCATCCCTCAGGAATCTAGAGAGTCAACTAGGACAGTTAACTAAAACCATCACTAAAAGGAAACAAGGAAGCCTACTTGGAAACACTAAATTGAACCTTAGACTAGTAGTTAAAAGGAAGGATTGAATCGAACTAACGATGTAAAATAATAGCGCTCTTAGGAGGTAACCCTAGCTTGATCTTATGTAAGTTTTTCTTTTGTTTTTGTTGTTTCAATCTCTTAGTCAAGTCGAGTATCATGTCTAATGAACTAGTTAGTATTTTCCTGCATTAAACACTTTCATTTTATCAAAACAGTCAATGAAATATCTTTTATGCAATGGTATTTAAATATAATTTGTCATCCAATTGAAGGGTTCTTCAATTAATTTTTTGAGCTTCAATTTACTTATTTTTTTAGATTTTTGGGAGCAATTTTAGGAAATGAAACAAGGAAATCAACAAAAATTGGATTTAGAAGTCAGAGAGGACTATAGCCAAAGTTAACACCCGTGAACTTGCCTGTGATCACCTCATAAATAAAATTGAAGAGAAGTTCAAGATTTAAGGCCAAGAGGATTACGGCAAGGATCACACTTGTGATCACAACTTAAACAAAAACATGTGGAATAGGAGAAGGACCATAGCCATGATCTATGATTGTGCTCATTTCATGGATTTAAAATCCATAAGTAATCTTCTTCCTTCGCATTCTAAACACATACTCTCTCTCTTACATACCATTCTCTCTTGTTTTCTCTCACTAAAAATCACCTAAACTCTACAATTTTTGTAGATTTCACTTATGCACCATCAAATCAAAGGTATGACATCCTCTTTCTTTACTTAGTTTTGTAGATTTGTTGTTTCTATGAAAAAAAATTAGATTTTTAGTTAGGGTTTGGAAAGAGAATGTGATGGTTGCACGTGTAGAAAATCTTGATTTTAGGAGTGATTAGTGCAAGATTGTGTGATAAAACATGTTGTGTATCCCCTATTTGTATAAATCACTCTTAAAAATGCATGCTTTGTGGATGTTAAAGAGAGAAGAATATGAGGAATGTGGTGAGAGTGTCAAAGAACAAGGGGATATGATGTTGTGATTAGGGATTATTTTTGCATGATGTCCATAAACTCATATTGTGTATATGAAACTTATTAAATGGATCAAGACTATTATAGTTTTGCCCATATTCAAGTTTTTATATATTTGCCTAGTAGATGCTATAACTTGTGATTGATAGACATTGTGAACTCAAATAGGGTTTTGTTGTTATTTGATCCTAGAGCTTCATTAATCCATGATTAGTAACAAGTTAGCATCACATTGTAGAAACCCTTGCTTGCTTAAATTGATCTGCAATTGTTTTTCTTAGCATTAAAATTTTAGAAATGTAAGTTTTTACTGAATTGAAATCCCCTTTTGTTTTGTTAATTTCAGATCATGCCTTGATACAGACATACTACTCAAAAGAACAACTCTAATTCCTCATCAACTTACCCTCTATTAAGATTTATTGAGTCATGGCAAAAGAAGAGGTATGCAAAGCTTTCTAAGAAAGAGTTTAGATCGAGTGCGATCATTGGATGGGAAGCTGTCAGGATCATGGGTAAGGGGGCGTCTAGTAGGATTGCATAAAATTTTCGTATCACATATGCACTCATAATAAGGAAAATCGCTTTGCAAGTTAGAGATTGCAAAAATCTAATTAATTAATCATTAGGGTTTTCAATTTTTAATTTATTAACTTATTGTGAAATAAATAACTATGGATATCTAATATTTTACAGTCCTTTAAAACCACAGAGAATCGACATCCCTTACTAGATAATAAGATAGGGTAAGTCAATTTTATAAATTACAAAGAATACTAAATTTACAAAACCCTAACATATAAATACTTTCTACATAGGATGTTTTTATACCAACTATACATTTCCCAATATTCTCTAACTTCCTCTTACATATCTTGAATTTGCACTCTACACTAAAAAACTTATCCTAGTACCAGCTTAAACAAACCTGCAAAGTAAACTGTTGGAGAGTAATCTACACGAGCTTAGTGAGATATCCCTCCTACTATACTAGCATGCAGGTTATCAAACAATAAATTAACAAACATATAGATACATAAATAAGTAGTATGCTAAACAATATATGTAGTTGACTAAGTGTTGCATACAACTTTGGATTTAACACTCTCCGAGGTAAAGGTTGGAGATTTAACAGCACCACTCACAACCAGATTATATCACCTAGGATTTTTAATTTCACAAAATATATTTCCATTTCCAAAAATCCAATAACTCACAAATTCTCAAGTCTAGTAATGAGATGGCTCCTATAGTTCACATTCACACCTTATAGCTAAGGTCTTTGAATTTGACCCTTGGTTACCTACAATTAGCATCTTTGGCACCAAGTAAGCCTGTAAGCTAAGGGTAAGGTCCTATTGTACAAGTGCTCTGCATTATACTAATCATAAATAATCAAATCACATGGGATCCCCATCCCTATAGGGCCCTTCATTACCATCCACCTAAGGTGACATTTAGAATAGTAAATGCGATGTTCGTATAAATGTATGATCCTTTTTAATTTAGGATAAGTCGTGTAAACCCCGCAAATTTAGTTATTTAAAAGTAGAAATGAACCCTAATACTGTAAATGACTTGATAAGTCATTAAAACCGAGCAAGATAAAAATTTAATAAATCATAAATCTAAATATATTATAGGTAGTAAAAACCTTAGGAATTGATCGAAACCCTACATCGCATACTAAAATTCTAAAACCGATTTACACACCACTAACCAAAATTGAACATGAATTTGATCAAAACCCTAAAATTATAAATATAAACCTATAAAATAATTAAATATTACTCAATAGTAATAAAATTATAGTCAATTGCAATTTTCAACTAAAACGCTATTTGTGCGAAATTATAACGAAATCACTATAATAACTTATAAAAATTATAATTGTAACGGGTACCAATTAAATTGATAAAATTTCACAAAAATTTGAAAATTAATTTACAAGGAGAATTGTTATAATTTATATGATTTGAAAAATTAAATATATTTGTTAATAATTTTCATTTTCCTTCTCTTCTATTTCCAATTTATCTCATTTTCTTTCTTCCATTTCTAATTCAATGCTTTCATCCTACACAAAACGTAAGCAAAATGAAAACTAAAGAAGCAGCCCACGTGAAGAAAACAATTTGCTACGTGTTGAGTGGAGAAAAAAGAAAAAAATGAAAAAAATNATATTAGTACCGTAAGCTATATATATATATATATATATATGTACATAAGAGTATGGTTATTTTCATAAAATAAGTATATACATACATATAGCGTATAACATATATATGTAATATACCAAAAATATATATATATGTATGTATAAATCATAAAGTACATAAATAATATGAAAATGAGAAAATTCCAAAAATAGAAAAAATATGCTTAAAATAATAAAAAATATCAATTATATGGTTTAAGTAATTATTAAATCAAAATATATTTAGAAAAAAAGCTAAAATTAGTATTTTATAAATTTTTAAACTAAAATAATAAATTTTATGATATTTTAAACTACAAGTCATAATGTCCAAAATGGACCCATTACGAGAAAAATACGCTCAAAAAAGATCAAAATGGACTATAAGTTCATAACGATCCGAGCTAAAATAAAAAGGTTCCAAAATACATAAAGGAAGTCTCATAACTTATAAATATAAGAAAATAGTTATTCTTAATCCCATTGAGTTTGATAAACCCTATAAATATAAGACTTGGGGTATATTGAGGAACTAGATAAATTACAGTAGACTTTTAGTTAACTAAGGAGTCTGACTTTATAGAATACTTATAAATATTATTATATTTTAGGTGTTCAATATCGAGTTCTGGAAACCCCAAAGGTTTGGAGAATAAGCAATAATCGAGGTGAGGGAGTTCTAATAACCAGCTACTTGCTTGTGCATGTTACTTGTATGATGTTTTGCTACTTGCTGTTGTTTGTATGTTTAAATGACTGTTCTGCTTGTATGGCATCATTTGTGTGATCACTTTTTTTTTAATCGATAAATATAAATATTTGACCCAAATAACCGGTTCTATTCGTCACATGTCTATGACCCAGTAAATGTATGGATGGGGAGTGCTAGCTTTGCAAAATGTTGAAAAGGGTATTTTTGGAAAAAAAAAGGTTTTCTTAATCTTAAACGTATTTTGTACGAATTTGATAAGGGCCGTAGTGCCAGAAATGGTATTTTATCGTTAAGGCAAAGTTAGCATGGGTTCTCCACCTGATAGCGAGAGAACTCGCTTTATTGTGCTTGTAAGGCCTTGGTTAATTTTGGCTTGCGAGATGGACTTGCAAATTTGGTTGATTTTGGCTTGCGAGATGGATTCGTAAGTTGTGCCCGAAGGGCCTTGGAAGGTGGATAGTCCTAGAATGAAATCCCCCTATTTGAATTGAAATTTTCTTTCTCGGCTAGGGTAATAGTCAAGTGAAGCCTAGGGGGTGAGGCCCCTAGGTAACCTCATGCGGGTAAGCTGAGGTGCCTTATGCGGGTAAGTATAGGGGATAATCGAAGTGTAGACGACGTAATTCTACACCTTCCATAGTTCCGAACTCCTATGGATGTGTTGTTTGCATTCATCGCGCCTGCATTCATTTTGTATGTAAGTAGCTTGCTTGCATGTGTGATAATAATGTGTAATAACTTACTTGAACGATGGTGGTGAGGAACAAACTCACTGAGCTGTTATATGCTCACTCCCTCATAGTTTCTTTTGCAGGTTTACTCACATTGGGATTGGGATAAGTCTCGAGTGCCGAGTGTAAGATGAAGATATATATCTTAGTATTAAGAATAGCTAAGTACTCTTTAGATGATACACAAGCAACCTTTGTTGATAATTTAATTTTTCTTGTATTTCTTTGATAATATTGATATATCCTATCTTATTATTTGGTAGGGGATACCGATTCTCTGTGGTTCTAAGGAATTGTGGGATATCGGACACCCATGGTTATTTATCTTTGTACTTTACAGTAAATTAATTACTTAAAAATCAGTAACCTGAGTAATTAATCATTCAGAGTCTTGCAATCTCTAACTTACAAGGCAGTTTTCATATCATGGGTGCACACATGTTATGAAAATTTTAGGTAATCCTACTAGGCCCCCTTTAGGGTCATGACAGTACCCCTTGTCGAAGAGCTAATAAAGTGAAACTAATTAAGATGTTAACAAAACCTTAATTTTTCCAATTATTTTAACATGCTTGCAACATATCCTTCCTATAGTTTCTTTTAGCATCTTCTTTATTGACTCACTTCTAAAGTTTGAATTATTTCAGCTTATGACCAAGATTAGTAGCAAAAGTCTTATTGAGTTTAATCCGAAAATTTAAAGGACTTCTTGTTACCTTTACAGAAGAGTTTGTTAAGCTATGGATCTCATCAATTAAGGTTCACTACTCTGGCTTAAGGAAGAATTAGAAGAAGATTAAGAAGAAGAAAAAGAACTTGAGAACATGGTAGTGAACAATGATGAAGCAAACAAAACCTTAATGGAATTTACTAAACCTAAGGTGTCTAAAGTTGAATCCATCATCTCTAAACTAGCAGTATAAGCGACAAATTTTCAAATCTTGCCAAACATGATCCAAATGGTACACTAGTTCATCTAATTCGATGGACTGGCTAATGAAGATCCCAACGATCATATTTCAAGCTTTTTGAAAATCTGTGACACATTCAAAATAAATGGAGTCATAGACAAAGTGATGAGACTCAGGTTGTTCAAATTTTTGCTTAAGGGTAAGGCCAAGCAATGGCTTAATTCACTTCTTAGCAAATCAATCACCACTTAGAAAGATTTGGTTGAAAAACTTCTAAGGAAATTTTTTTTACTTGCTAGAATAGCAAAATTTAGGAATTTTATTTCACTTTGTGATCAAATTGATGGTGAGACACTACATGATACAAGGGAAAGATTTAAGGAATTGCTAAGGCGTTTCCCATATCATTAGTAGCCTTTATGGATATAGATTCAAACATCTTATAATTGACTCAATTATCCTACTCACCAAATGATTAATATCATAGTTAGAGGCACTTCGAGTGTTAAGACACCAAATGAAGCCTAAAAGTTGATAGATGACATAACCATAAATAACTTGCAGTGGGATAGGGTGAGAGCCAAGGTTAAGGTGACTCAAAAATTTGAAGTGGATTCAGTTACTGCACTGACAGCTTAGTTTGAGAGTGAGTAAGAAGATTGAAGGGTTGATGAAATCGATAAATACAGTGCATGAAGAAATAGTGGTTTTAGTGGAGGATGTTAACCTTATTACTAACAAAACTCAAAAAAATCCTTTCAACAATACTTATAATCTAGGTTAGCGAAACCATTCAAATTTCTCTTGGGGAAACTAGTAATAGCAGTAGAATAAGAATGGTCAACCTTAGAAAAAGAACCCCAATTTAGAGGAAATGCTAAATAGGTTTATTCAAATCTTAGATGTTTGATTCCATGCTATAGAAGTAGCACTCAAAAATTATTGAAGCATCCCTCAGGAATCTAGAGAGTCAACTAGGACAGTTAACTAAAACCATCACTAAAAGGAAACAAGGAAGCCTACTTGGAAACACTAAATTGAACCTTAGACTAGTAGTTAAAAGGAAGGATTGAATCGAACTAACGATGTAAAATAATAGCGCTCTTAGGAGGTAACCCTAGCTTGATCTTATGTAAGTTTTTCTTTTGTTTTTGTTGTTTCAATCTCTTAGTCAAGTCGAGTATCATGTCTAATGAACTAGTTAGTATTTTCCTGCATTAAACACTTTCATTTTATCAAAACAGTCAATGAAATATCTTTTATGCAATGGTATTTAAATATAATTTGTCATCCAATTGAAGGGTTCTTCAATTAATTTTTTGAGCTTCAATTTACTTATTTTTTTAGATTTTTGGGAGCAATTTTAGGAAATGAAACAAGGAAATCAACAAAAATTGGATTTAGAAGTCAGAGAGGACTATAGCCAAAGTTAACACCCGTGAACTTGCCTGTGATCACCTCATAAATAAAATTGAAGAGAAGTTCAAGATTTAAGGCCAAGAGGATTACGGCAAGGATCACACTTGTGATCACAACTTAAACAAAAACATGTGGAATAGGAGAAGGACCATAGCCATGATCTATGATTGTGCTCATTTCATGGATTTAAAATCCATAAGTAATCTTCTTCCTTCGCATTCTAAACACATACTCTCTCTCTTACATACCATTCTCTCTTGTTTTCTCTCACTAAAAATCACCTAAACTCTACAATTTTTGTAGATTTCACTTATGCACCATCAAATCAAAGGTATGACATCCTCTTTCTTTACTTAGTTTTGTAGATTTGTTGTTTCTATGAAAAAAAATTAGATTTTTAGTTAGGGTTTGGAAAGAGAATGTGATGGTTGCACGTGTAGAAAATCTTGATTTTAGGAGTGATTAGTGCAAGATTGTGTGATAAAACATGTTGTGTATCCCCTATTTGTATAAATCACTCTTAAAAATGCATGCTTTGTGGATGTTAAAGAGAGAAGAATATGAGGAATGTGGTGAGAGTGTCAAAGAACAAGGGGATATGATGTTGTGATTAGGGATTATTTTTGCATGATGTCCATAAACTCATATTGTGTATATGAAACTTATTAAATGGATCAAGACTATTATAGTTTTGCCCATATTCAAGTTTTTATATATTTGCCTAGTAGATGCTATAACTTGTGATTGATAGACATTGTGAACTCAAATAGGGTTTTGTTGTTATTTGATCCTAGAGCTTCATTAATCCATGATTAGTAACAAGTTAGCATCACATTGTAGAAACCCTTGCTTGCTTAAATTGATCTGCAATTGTTTTTCTTAGCATTAAAATTTTAGAAATGTAAGTTTTTACTGAATTGAAATCCCCTTTTGTTTTGTTAATTTCAGATCATGCCTTGATACAGACATACTACTCAAAAGAACAACTCTAATTCCTCATCAACTTACCCTCTATTAAGATTTATTGAGTCATGGCAAAAGAAGAGGTATGCAAAGCTTTCTAAGAAAGAGTTTAGATCGAGTGCGATCATTGGATGGGAAGCTGTCAGGATCATGGGTAAGGGGGCGTCTAGTAGGATTGCATAAAATTTTCGTATCACATATGCACTCATAATAAGGAAAATCGCTTTGCAAGTTAGAGATTGCAAAAATCTAATTAATTAATCATTAGGGTTTTCAATTTTTAATTTATTAACTTATTGTGAAATAAATAACTATGGATATCTAATATTTTACAGTCCTTTAAAACCACAGAGAATCGACATCCCTTACTAGATAATAAGATAGGGTAAGTCAATTTTATAAATTACAAAGAATACTAAATTTACAAAACCCTAACATATAAATACTTTCTACATAGGATGTTTTTATACCAACTATACATTTCCCAATATTCTCTAACTTCCTCTTACATATCTTGAATTTGCACTCTACACTAAAAAACTTATCCTAGTACCAGCTTAAACAAACCTGCAAAGTAAACTGTTGGAGAGTAATCTACACGAGCTTAGTGAGATATCCCTCCTACTATACTAGCATGCAGGTTATCAAACAATAAATTAACAAACATATAGATACATAAATAAGTAGTATGCTAAACAATATATGTAGTTGACTAAGTGTTGCATACAACTTTGGATTTAACACTCTCCGAGGTAAAGGTTGGAGATTTAACAGCACCACTCACAACCAGATTATATCACCTAGGATTTTTAATTTCACAAAATATATTTCCATTTCCAAAAATCCAATAACTCACAAATTCTCAAGTCTAGTAATGAGATGGCTCCTATAGTTCACATTCACACCTTATAGCTAAGGTCTTTGAATTTGACCCTTGGTTACCTACAATTAGCATCTTTGGCACCAAGTAAGCCTGTAAGCTAAGGGTAAGGTCCTATTGTACAAGTGCTCTGCATTATACTAATCATAAATAATCAAATCACATGGGATCCCCATCCCTATAGGGCCCTTCATTACCATCCACCTAAGGTGACATTTAGAATAGTAAATGCGATGTTCGTATAAATGTATGATCCTTTTTAATTTAGGATAAGTCGTGTAAACCCCGCAAATTTAGTTATTTAAAAGTAGAAATGAACCCTAATACTGTAAATGACTTGATAAGTCATTAAAACCGAGCAAGATAAAAATTTAATAAATCATAAATCTAAATATATTATAGGTAGTAAAAACCTTAGGAATTGATCGAAACCCTACATCGCATACTAAAATTCTAAAACCGATTTACACACCACTAACCAAAATTGAACATGAATTTGATCAAAACCCTAAAATTATAAATATAAACCTATAAAATAATTAAATATTACTCAATAGTAATAAAATTATAGTCAATTGCAATTTTCAACTAAAACGCTATTTGTGCGAAATTATAACGAAATCACTATAATAACTTATAAAAATTATAATTGTAACGGGTACCAATTAAATTGATAAAATTTCACAAAAATTTGAAAATTAATTTACAAGGAGAATTGTTATAATTTATATGATTTGAAAAATTAAATATATTTGTTAATAATTTTCATTTTCCTTCTCTTCTATTTCCAATTTATCTCATTTTCTTTCTTCCATTTCTAATTCAATGCTTTCATCCTACACAAAACGTAAGCAAAATGAAAACTAAAGAAGCAGCCCACGTGAAGAAAACAATTTGCTACGTGTTGAGTGGAGAAAAAAGAAAAAAA
>JAMXBB010000270.1:0-13144 GCA_024138015.1 Lumnitzera littorea | reverse complement strand
TAATCCTAGTTTTTAGGAGTGTTCATTATGCTTGGGTTTCGATGTCTAGTTATGATTGATCCCGAAATCAAAGTATCTTTCTTATTGAGAACAATTGCTATTCTAGATATTCCGATGAACTGTCAGAAAACGGATCCTAGCTATTCTTAATCGTAAGGGCAAGTAATCTACATTTTTGGAGAATTGTTTATTCATCCGGAATCCTCGGCTATTCTCGAATGAAGCTGTTACTTTTTGACCATCGTTTTTCCGTTGGATTTCAAAATTTAGTCTTCCTTAGTTGCTAACGCAAGTCATTCGACTTTTAACGTTCGAATGTTTTTCAACAAGTTCATTAGATTAAGTAAACTACGAACCTCGGTTATCTCGATAGTAAAACCAAGTTGTCCATCTCGTTGGGAACGTAGGTCATTCGATGTAAACATTCGTTATTCTAGAAGGAAGCATGTGCTATTTGGGAGCCGCGGTGCACATGGGGATAGGAACTTTGCATTTTTCAAATCGTTAAATCAGCTAATCCTTCGCCTACATAGCAAGGATTCTTCTAATACTTTTTACGGATAAGATGGCGGATCTTGAAATTCTCATACATGATACCGAGTAATCCTAGTTTTTAGGAGTGTTCATTATGCTTGGGTTTCGATGTCTAGTTGTGCTTGATCCTAAAATCAAAGTATCTATCTTATTAAGAACAATTGTTATTCCAGATGTTCCGATGAACCATCACAAAACGGACCCTAGCTACTCTTAATCATAATGGCAAGTGATCCATATTTATGGAGATTTGTTATTTCATCTAGAATCCTCGGCTATTCTCGAATGAAGCTATTACTTTTTTACCGTCGTTTTTCCGTTGGATTTGGAAATTTAGTCATCCTTAGTTGCTAAAGCAAGTCATTCGACTTTTAACGTTCGAATGTTTTTCAATAAGTTCATTAGATTAAGTAAACTAGGAACCTCGGTTATCTCGATAGTAAAACGAAGTTGTCAATCTCGTTGGGAACGTAGGTCATTTGATGTAAGCATTCGTTATTCTAGAAGGAAGCATATGCTATTTGGGAGCCGCGGTGCACCTGGGGATAAGAACTTTACATTATTCAAATTGTTAAATCAGCTAATCCTTCGTCTACATAGCAAGGATTCTTCTAATACTTTTTACGGATAAGATGGCGGATCTTGATATTCTCATACATGATACCAAGTAATCCTAGTTTTTAGGAGTGTTCATTATGCTTTGGTTTCGATGTCTAGTTATGCTTGATCCTGAAATCAAAGTATCTAACTTATTAAGAACAATTGTTAATCTAGATGTTCCGATGAACCAGCAGAAAACGGACCCTAACTATTCTTAATCATAAAGGCAAGTAATCTGCATTTTTGGAGATTTGTTTATTCATCCAGAATCCTCGGCTATTCTCGAATGAAGCTGTTACTTTTTTATCATCGTTTTTTAGTTGGATTTGAAAATTTAGTCATCCTTAGTTGGAACAGCAAGTCATTCGACTTTTTATGTTCCAATGTATTTCAACAAGTTCATTAGAATAAGTAAACCACGAACCTCGGTTATCTCGATAGTAAAACCAAGTTGTCCATCTCGTTGGGAACGTAGGTCATTCGATGTAAGAATTCGTTATTCTAGAAGGAAGCATATGCTATTTGGGAGCCGCGGTGCACCTCGGGATAGGAACTTTGCATTTTTCAAATGGTTAAATCAGCTAATCCTTCTTCTACGTAGCAAGGATTCTTCTAATAATTTTCACGGATAAGATGGCGGATCTAGACATTCTCGTACATGATACCGAGTAATATTTGTTTTTAGGAGTGTTCATTGTGCTTTGGTTTCGATGTCTGGTTATGCTTGATCCTGAAATCAAAGTATCTAACTTATTGAGAGCAATTGTTATTCTAGGTGTTTCGATGAACCATTAGAAAACGGACCTTAGCTACTCTTAATCGTAAAGGCAAGTAATCCACATTTTTGGAGATTTGTTTAATCATCCAGAATGCTTGTCTACTCTTGAATGAAGCTGTTACTTTTTGACCGTCGGTTTTCCATTGTATTTCGAAATTTGGTCTTCCTTTTTTGCAAAATCAACTTATTCGACTTTTTATGTTCTAATGTTTTTCAACAAGTTCATTAGAATATGTAAACTACGAACCTCGGCTATCTCGATAATAAAACCAAGTTGTCCATCTCGTTGGGAACGTTGGTCATTCGGTGTAAGCATTTGTTATTCTAGAAGCAAGCATATGCTATTTGGGAGCCGCGGTGCAACTGGGGATAGGAACTTTGCATTTCTCAAATCGTTAAATCAGCTAATCCTTCGTCTACTTAGCAAGGATTCTTCTAACACTTTTTACGGATAAGATGGCGGATCTTAACATTCTCATACATGATACCGAGTAATCCTAGTTTTTAGGAGTGTTCATTGTGCTTAGGTTTCGATGTCTAGTTATGCTTGATCCTGAAATCAAAGTATCTAACTTATTGAAAACAATTGTTATTCTAGATGTTCCCATAAACCATCCGAAAATGGACCCTAGCTATTCTTATTTGTAAAGGCCAGTAATCCACATTTATGGAGATTTGATTATTCATCTATAATCCTCGGCTATTCTCGAATGAAGCTGTTACTTTTTTACAGTCGTTTTTCCGTTGGATTTGGAAATTTAGTCATCCTTAGTTGCAAAAGCAAGTAATTCGACTTTTTATGTTCCAATGTTTTTCAACAAGTTCATTAGAATAAGTAAACTACGAACCTCGGTTATCTCGATAGTAAAACCAAGTTGTCCATCTCGTTGGGAATGTAGGTCATTTGATGTAAGCATTAGTTATTCTAGAAGGAAGCATATGCTATTTGGGAGCCGCGGTGCACCTGGGGATTGTAACTTTGCATTTTTCAAATCGTTAAATCAGCTAATCCTTCGTTTGCATAGCAAGGATTCTTCTAATACTTTTTACGGATAAGATGGCGGATCTTGACATTCTCATAGATGATACCGAGTAATCCTAGTTTTTAACAGTGTTCGTTGGGCTTGGGTTTTGATGTCTAGTTATGCTTGTTCCTGAAATCAATGTATCTAACTTATTGAGAACAATTGTTATTCTAGATGTTCCGATGAACCATCATAAAACGGACCCTAGCTACTCTTAATCGTAAAGGGAAGTAATCCACATTTTTGGAGATTTGTTTATTCATCCAGAATGCTCGGCTGTTCTGGAATGAAGCTGTTACCTTCTGACCGTCGTTTTTCCGTTGGATTTCGATATTTGGTCTTCCTTTGTTGCAAAAGCAAGTCATTCGACTTTTTATGTTCCAATGTTTTTCAACAAGTTCATTAGAATAAGTAAACCACGAACCTTGGTTATCTCGATAGCAAAACCAAGTTGTCCATCTCGTTTGGAACGTAGGCCATTCGATGTAGGCCATTCGATGTAAGCATTCGTTGTTCTAAAAGGAAGCATGTGCTATTTGAGAGTCACGGTGCACTTGGGGATAAGAACTTTGCATTTTTCAAATCGTTCAATCAGGTAATCCGTCGTCTGCGTAGTAGGGATTCATCAAATACATTTCACGGATAAGATGGCGGATCTTGACATTCTCATACATGATACCGAGTAGTCGTAGTTTTTAACAGTGTTCGTTGTGCTTGGGTTTCGATGTCTAGTTATGCTTGATCCTAAAATCAAAGTATCTAACTTATTGAGAACAATTGTTATTGTAGATGTTCCGATGAACCATCAGAAAACGGACCCTAGCTACTCTTAATCGTAAAGGCAAGTAATCCACATTTTTGGAGATTCGTTTATTCATCTAGAATGCTCGGCTATTCTTGAATGATGTTGTCACTTTTTTACCATCGGTTTTCCATTGGATTTCAAAATTTGGTCTTCCTTAGTTGCAAAATCAACTCATTCGACTTTTTATGTTCTAATGTTTTTCAACAAGTTCATTAAAATTTGTAAACTACGAACCTCGGCTATCTCGATAATAAAACCAAGTTGTCCATCTCGTTGGGAACGTTGGTCATTCGATGTAAGCATTCGTTATTCTAGAAGGAAGCATATGCTATTTGGGAGCCGCGGTGCACCTAGGTATAGGAACTTTGCATTTTTCAAATCGTTCAATCAGGTAATCCATCGCCTACATAGCATGGATTCTTCTAATACTTTTTACAGATAAGATGGCGGATCTTCACATTCTCATACTTGATGCCGAGTAATCCTAGTTTTTAGGAGTGTTCATTATGCTTGGGTTTCGATGTCATGTTATGATTGATCCTGAAATCAAAGTATCTATCTTATTGAGAACAATTGTTATTTTAAATGTTCCGATGAACCATCAGAAAACGGACCCTAGCTATTCTTAATCGTAAAGGCAAGTAATCTACATTTTTGGAGAATTGTTTATTCATCCGGATTCCTCGGCTATTCTCGAATGAAGCTATTTCTTTTTTACCGTCGTTTTTCCATTGGATTTCGAAATTTTGTCTTCCTTAGTTGCAAAAGCTAGTCATTCGACTTTTTATGTTCCAATATTTTTCAACAAATTCATTAGAATAGGTAAACTAGGAACAATAGTTATCTCGATAGTAAAACCAAGTGGTCCATCTCGTTGGGAACGTAGGTCATTTGATGTAAGCATTCGTTGTTCTAAAAGGAAGCATATGCTATTTGGGAGCCGCGGTGCACTTGGGGATAAGAACTTTGCATTTTTCAAATCATTCGATCATGTAATCCGTCGTCTACATAGTAGGGATTCATCTAATCCTTTTTACGGATAAGATGGCGGATCTTGACATTCTCATACATGATACCGAGTAATCCTAGTTTTTATGAGTGTTCATTATGCTTGGGTTTCGATGTCTAGTTATGCTTGATCCTGAAATCGATGTATCTATCTTATTGAGAACAATTGTTAATCTAGATGTTCCGATGAACCATCAGAAAACGGACCCCTAGCTATTCTTAATCGTAAAGGCAAGTAATCTACATTTTTGGAGATTTGTTTATTTCTCCCGAATCCTCGGCTATTCTCGAATGAAGCTGATACTTTTTTACCGATGTTTTTCCGTTGGATTTGAAAATTTAGACATCCTTAGTTGCAAAAGCAAGTCATTCGACTTTTTATGTTCTAAAGTTTTTCAACAAGTTCATTAGAATAAGTAAACTACGAACCTCGGTTATCTTGATAGTAAAACCAAGTTGTCCATCTCGTTGGAACGTAGGCTATTCGATGTAAGCATTCGTTGTTCTAAAAGGAAGCATATGCTATTTGGGAGCCGCAGTGCACTTAGGGATAAGAACTTTGCATTTTTCAAATTGTTCAATCAGGTAATCCGTCTTCTGCGTAGTAGGGATTCATCCAATACTTTTTACGGATAAGATGGCGGATCTTGACTTTCTCATACATGATGCCGAGTAATCCTAGTTTTTAGGAGTGTTGATTGTGCTTGGGTTTCGATGTCTAGTTTTGCTTGATCCTGAAATCAAAGTATCTAACTTATTGAGAACAATTGTTATTCTAGATGTTCCGATGAACCATCAGAAAACGGACCCTAGCTACTCTTAAACGTAAAGGGAAGTAATCCACATTTTTGAAGATTTGTTTATTCAACCAGAATGCTCGGCTATTTTTGAATGAAGCTTTTACTTTTTGACCATCGTTTTCCCGTTGGATTTCGAAATTTGGTCTTCCATAGTTGCAAAATCAACTCATTCGACCTTTTATGTTCCAATGTTTTTCAACAAGTTCATTAGAATAAGTAAACTACGAACCTCGGCTATCTCGATAATAAAGCCAAGTTGTCCATCTCGTTGGGAACGTTGGTCATTCGATGTAAGCATTCGTTATTCTAGAAGGAAGTATATGCTATTTGGGAGCCGCGGTACACTTGGGTGTAAGAACTTTGCATTTTTCAAATCGTTCAATCAGGTAATCCGTCGCCTGCGTAGCAAAGATTCTTCTAATACTTTTTACGGATAAGACGGCGGATGATGACATTCTCATACATGATACCGAGTAATCCTAGTTTTTAGGAGTGTTCATTATGCTTGGGTTTCGATGTCTAGTTATGCTTGATCTTGAAATCAAAGTATCTATCTTATTGAGAACAATTGTTATTCTAGATGTTTCGATGAACCACTAGAAAACGAACCCTAGCAATTCTTAAACGTAAAGCCAAGTAATCTACATTTTTGGAGATTTGTTTATTCATCCAGAATCCTCGGCTATTCTCGAATGAAGCTGTTACTTTTTTACCATCGTTTTTCCGTTAGATTTGGATATTTAGTGATCCTTAGGTGCAAAAGCAAGTTGTTCGACTTTTTATGTTCCAATGTTTTTCAACATGTTCATTAGAATAAGTAAACTACGATCCTCGATTCTCTCGATAGTAAAACCAAGTTGTACATCTCGTTGGGAACGTAGGTCATTCTTTGCAAGCATTCGTTATTCTAGAAGGAAGCATATGCTATTTGGGATCCGCGGTGCACTTGGGGATAGGAACTTTGCATTATTCAAATCGTTAAATCAGCTAATCCTTCGTCTGCATAGCAAGGATTCTACTAATACTTTTTACGGATAAGACGGCGGATCTTGACATTCTCATACTTGATACCGAGTAATCCTAGTTTTTAGGAGTGTACATTATGCTTGGGTTTCGATGTCTAGTTATGATTTATCCTGAAATCAAAGTATCTATCTTATTGAGAACAATTGTTATTCTAGTTGTTTCGATGAACCATCAGAAAACGGATCCTAGCTTTTCTTAATCGTAAAGGCATGTAATCTACATTTTTGGAGAATTGTTTATTCATTTGGAATCCTCGGCTATTCTCGAATGAAGCTGTTACTTTTTTACCGTCGTTTTTCCGTTGGATTTCAAAATTTAGTCTTCCTTAGTTGCAAAAGCTAGTCATTCGACTTTTTATGTTGCTATATTTTTCAATAAATTCATTAGAATAAGTAAACTACGAACCTCAGTTATCTCGATAGTAAAACCAAGTTGTCCATCTCGTTGGGAACATAGGTCATTCGATGTAAGCATTCGTTGTTCTAAAAGGAAGCATATGCTATTTGGGAGCCGCGGTGCACTTGGGGATAGGAACTTTGCATTTTTCAAATCGTTCAATTAGGTAATCCGTCATCTGCGTAGTAGGGATTCATCTAATACTTTTTACGGATAAGATGGCAGATCTTGACATTCTCCTACATGATACCGAGTAATCCTAGTTTTTAGGAGTGTTCATTATGCTTGGGTTTCGATGTCTACTTATGCTTGATCCTGAAATCAAAGAATCTATCTTACTGAGAACAATTGTTATTCTAGATGTTCCGATGAACCATCAGAAAACGGACCCTAGCTATTCCTAGTCGTAATGGCAAATAATCCACATTTATGGAGATTTGTTTATTCATCTCGAATCCTCGGCTATTCTCGAATGATGCTGTTACTTTTTTACCGTCGTTTTTCCGTTAGATTTGGAAATTTAGTCATCCTTAGTTGCTTAAGCAAGTCATTCGACTTTTAATGTTCCATTGTTTTTCAACAAGGTCATTAGAATAAGTAAACTACGAACCTCGGTTATCTCGATGGTAAAACCAAGTTGTCCATCTCGTTGGGAACGTAGGTCATTTGATGTAAGCATTCATTATTCTAGAAGGAAGCATATGCTATTTAGGAGCCGCAGTGCACCTGAGGATAGGAACTTTGCATTTTTCAAATCGTTAAATCGGCTAATCCTTCGTCTGCATAGCAAGGATTCTTTTAGTACTTTTTACGGATAACATGGTAGATCATGACATTCTCATACTTGATACCGAGCAATCTTAGTTTTTAGGAGTGTTCATTGTCCTTAGGTTTTGATGTCTAGTTATGCTTGATCTTGAAATCAAGATATCTATCTTATTCAGAACAATTGTTATTCTGGATGTTCCGATGAACCATCAGAAAACGGACCCTAGCTACACTTAATCATAATGGCAAGTAATCCACATTTACGGAGATTCATTTATTCATCTAGAATCCTCGGCTATTATCGAATGAAGCCGTTACTTTTTTACCGTCGTTTTTCTATTGGATTTCGAAATTTAGTCATCCTTAGTTGCTAAAGCATGTCATTCGACTTTTTATGTTCCAATGTGTTTCAATAAGTTCATTAGAATAAGTAAACTACGAAGCTCGGTTATCTCGATAGTAAAACCAAGTTGTCCATCTCGTTGGAACGTAGGCTATTCGATGTAAGCATTCGTTGTTCTAAAAGGAAGCATATGCTATTTGGGAGCCGCGGGGCACTTAGGGATAAGAACTTTGCATTTTTCAAATTGTTCAATCAGGTAATCCGTCATCTGCGTAGTAGGGATTCATCCAATACTTTTTACGGATAAGATGGCGGATCTTGACATTCTCATACATGATGCCGAGTAATCTTAGTTTTTAGGAGTGTTGATTGTGCTTGGGTTTCGATGTCTAGTTGAGCTTGATCCTGAAATCAAAGTATTTAGCTTATGGAGAACAATTGTTATTCTAGATGTTCCGATGAACCATCAAAAAACGGACCCTAGCTTCTCTTAAACGTAAAGGGAAGTAATCCACATTTTTGAAGATTTGTTTATTCAACCAGAATGCTCGGCTATTTTTGAATGAAGCAGTTACCTTTTTACCGTCGTTTTTCCGTTGGATTTCGAAATTTGGTCTTCCATAGTTGCGAAACCAACTCATTCGTCCTTTTATGTTCCAATGTTTTTCAACAAGTTCATTAGAATACGTAAACTACGAACCTCAGCTATCTCGATAATAGAACCAAGTTGTCCATCTCGTTGGGAACGTTGGTCATTCGATGTAAGCATTCGTTATTCTAGAAGGAAGCATATGCTATTTGGGAGCCGCGGTGCACCTGGGGATAGGAACTTTGCATTTTTCAAATCGTTAAATCAACTAATCCTTTGTCTGCATAGCAAGGATTCTTCTAATACATTTTACGGATAAGATGGCGGATCTTGACATTCTCATACATGATACTGAGTAATCTTAGTTTTTAGGAGTATACATTATGCTTGGGTTTCGATGTCTAGTTATGCTTGATCCTAAAATCAAAGTATCTATCTTATTGGGAACAATTGTTATTCTAGATGCTCCAATGAAACATCAAAAAATGGACCCTAGCTATTCTTAATGGTATAGGCAAGTGATCTACATTTTTAGAGATTTGTTTATTCATCTAGAATCCTTGCGAATTGTCGAATGAAGCTGTTGCTTTTGGATCGTCGTTTTTCCATTGGATTTCGAAATTTAGTCATCCTTAGTTGCAAAAGCAAGTCATTCGACTTTTAATGTTTCAATGTTTTTCAACAAGTTCATTAGAATAAGTAAACTACGAACCTCGGTTATCTCGATAGTAAAACTACGTTGTCCATCTCGTTGGGAACGTAGGCCATTCGATGTAAGCATTAGTTATTCTAGAAGGGAGCATATGCTATTTGGGAGCCGCGGTGCACCTGGGGATAGTAACTTTGCATTTTTCAAATCGTTAAATCAGCTAATCCTTCGTTTGCATAACCAAGATTCTTCTAATACTTTTTACGGATAAGATGGCGGATCTTGACATTCTCATACATGATTCCGAGTAATCCTAGTTTTTAGGAGTGTTCATTGTGCTTGGATTTCGATGTCTAATTATGCTTGATCCTAAAATCAAAGTATCTATCTTATTGAGAACAATTCTTAATCTAGATGTTCCGTTGAAGCATTAGCAAACGGACCCTAGCTACTCTTAATCATAAGGGCAAGTGATCCACATTTATGGAGATTTGTTTATTCATCTAAAATCCTCGGCTATTCTCGAATGAAGCTATTACTTTTCGACCGTCGTTTTTCCGTTGGATTTGGAAATTTAGTCATCCTTAGTTGCAAAAGCAAGTCTTTCGACTTTTTACGTTCCAATGTTTTTCAACAAGTTCATTAAATTAAGCAAACTATGAACCTCGGTTATCACGATAGTAAAACCAAGATGTCCATCTCGTTGGGAACGTAGGTCATTCGATGTAAGCATTCGTTATTCTAGAAGGAAGCATATGCTATTTGGGTGCCGCGGTGCACCTGGGGATAGGAACTTTGCATTTTTCAAATTGTTAAATCAACTAATCCTTCGTCTACATAACAAGGTTTCTTCTAATACTTTTTATGGATAAGATGGCGGATCTTGACATTCTCTTACATGATACCGAGTAATCCTAGTTTTTAGGAGAGTTCATTATGCTTGGGTTTCGATGTCAAGTTATGCTTGATCCTGAAATCAAAGTATTTATCTTATTGAGAACAATTGTTAATCTAGATGTTCCGATGAACCATCAGAAAACGGACCCCAGCTATTCGTATTTGTAAAGGCAAGTAGTCAACATTTTTAAAGATTTGTTTATTCATCCAGAATCCTCGGCTATTCTTGAATGAAGCTGTTATTTTTTTACTGTCGTTTTTCCGTTGGATTTGGAAATTTAGTTATCCTTAGTTGCAAAAAGCAAGTCATTCGACTTTTTATTTTCCAATGTCTATCAACATGTTCATTAGAATAAGTAAACTACGAACCTCGGTTATCTCGATAGTAACACCAAGTTGTCCATCTCGTTGGGAAAGTAGGTCTTTCGATGTAAGCATTCATTATTCTAGAAGGAAGCGTATGCTATTTGGGAGCCGTGGTGCACTTAGGGATAGGAACTTTGCATTTTTCAAATCGTTAAATCAGGTAATCCGTCGTTTGCCTAGCAAGGATTCCTCTAATACTTTTTACGGACAAAATGGTGGATCTTGACATTCTCATACATGATACCGAGTAATCCTAGTTTTTAGNATTCTCATACATGATACCGAGTAATCCTAGTTTTTAGCAGTGTTCATTGTGCTTGGGTTTCGATGTCTAGTTATGCTTGTTCCTGAAATCAAAGTATCTAACTTATTGAGAACAATTGTTATTCTAGATGTTCCGATGAACCACCAGAAAACGGACCCTAGCTATTCTTAAACGTAAAGGCAAGTAATCTACATTTTTGGAGATTTGTTTATTCATCCAGAATCCTCGGCTATTCTCGAATGAAGCTGTTACTTCTTTACCATCGTTTTTCCGTTGGATTTGGATATTTAGTCATCCTTAGTTGCAAAAGCAAGTCGTTCGACTTTTTATGTTCCAATGTGTTTCAACAAGTTCATTAGAATAAGTAAACTACGAACCTCGGTTATCTCGACAATAAAACCAAGTTGTCCATCTTGTTGGGAATGTAGGACATTCGATGTAAGCATTCGTTATTCTAGAAGGAAACATTTGCTATTTGGGAGCCGCGGTGCACCTAGGGATAGTAACTTTGCATTTTTCAAATCCTTAAATCAGCTAATCCTTCCTCTGCAAAGCAAGGATTCTTCTAATACTTTTTACGGATGAGATGTTGGATCTTGACATTCTCATACCTGATACCGAGTAATCCTAGTTTTTAGGAGTGTTCATTATGCTTAGGTTTCAATGTCTAGTTATGATTGATCCTGAAATCAAAGTATCTATCTTATTGAGAACAATTGTTATTCTACATGTTCCGATGAACCATCAGAAAACGGACCCTAGCTACTCTTAATCGTAAACGCAAGTAATCCACATTTTTGGAGATTTGTTTATTCATCCAGAATGCTCGGCTCTTCTTGAATTAACCTGTTACTTTTTTACCATCGTTTTTCTGTTGGATTTTGATATCTGGTCTTCCTTAGTTGCAAAATCAACTCATTCGACTTTTTATGTTCCAATGTTTTTCAACAAGTTCATTAGAATATGTAAACTACGAACCTCGGTTATCTCGATAGTAAAACCAAGTTGTCCATCTCAGTGGGAACGTTGGTCATTCGATGTAAGCATTCGTTATTCAAGAAGGAAGCATATGCTATTTGGGAGCCGCGGTGCACTTGGGGATAGGAACTTTGCATTTTTCAAATCGGTAAATCAGCTAATCCTTCGTTTGCATAGCAAGGATTCTACTAATACTTTTTACGGATAAGATGGCGGATCTTGACATTCTCATACATGATACCGAGTAATCCTAATTTTTAGGAGTGTTCATTATGCTTGGGTTTCGATGTCTAGTTATGATTGATCCTGAAATCAAAGTATCTATCTTATTGAGAACAATTATTAATCTAGATGTTCCGATGAACCATCAGAAAACGGACCCTAGCTATACTTAATCATAATGGTAAGTAATCCACATTTATGGAGATTTGTTTATTCATCTAGAATCCTCGGCTATTCTCGAATGAAGCTGTTACTTTTGTTACCGTCGTTTTTCCATTGGATTTGGAAATTTAGTCATCCTTAGTTGCAAAAGCAGGTCATTCCACTTTTTATGGTCCAACGTTTTTCAACAAGTTCATTAGAATAAGTAAACTACGAACCTCGGTTATCTTGATAGTAAAAACCAAGTTGTCCATCTCGTTGGGAACGTAGGTCATTCGATGTAAGCATTCGTTGTTCTAAAAGGAAGCATATGCTATTTGGGAGCCGCGGTGCACCTAGGGATAGTAACTTTGCATTTTTCGAATCGTTAAATCAGCTAATGCTTCGTCTGTATAGCAAGGATTCTTCTAATACTTTTTACGGATAAGATGGCGGATCTTGACATTCTCATACATGATACCGAGTAATCCTAATTTTTAGGAGTGTTCATTATGCTTGGGTTTCGATGTCTAGTTATGCTCGATCCTCAAATCAAAGTATCTATCTTATTGAGAACAATTGTTATTGTAGATGTTCCGATGAACCATCAGAAAACGGACCCTAGCTATTCTTACTCGGAAAGGCAAGTAAACTACATTTTTAGAGATTAGTTTATTCATCCAGAATCCTCGGCTATTCTCGAATGAAGCTGTTACTTTTTTATCGTCGTTTTTCCGTTGGAATTCGAAATTTAGCCTTCCTTAGTTGCAAAAGCAAGTCATTCGACTTTTTTTGTTCCAATGTTTTTCAATAAGTTCATTAGAATAAGTAAACTACGAACCTCGGTTATCTTGATAGTAAAACCAAGTTGTCCATCTCGTTAGTAAATCCAAGTTGTCCATCTCGTTAGTAAAACCAAGTTGTCCATCTCGTTTGGAACGTAGGTCATTCGAT
>JAMXBB010000268.1:0-13155 GCA_024138015.1 Lumnitzera littorea | reverse complement strand
AATAACGTAAGAAGATTGTTGAGGAGTTTGTAATCTAGCATGCATAAGTGTTTATAAGAATGTTTAGGAAACCTTTCAACCTCCTTTTATAATGTATAACTATAACCGAATCATTTTAACACCGTCAACTGATAAAACTGAATAACGATATTATTTTATATATTACCATAAGAAATTAGTTTTCATTTAGGCATGTTATCTGGTGTGTGTACATGATTTTGTTTCTATAATTTAAGTTCATTTAATGTTATATTAAATAAATCACAAATACATCCTTCAGTTTTCGTGTTATGCAAAATACCCTTTAACATTTTAAAAGATAAATGAATATAGATTCTTAGCCATCTTTAATTAAAGGCCATGGTTTTACGATTTTGTAATGGCTGTAGAGCTAAGCTGTTTAAATGAGTGGTGAGTAAATGATAATGATTTTATTTAGATACATACTAATAGTAAATAGATTTTAAAGAATTATTATCTATATTTCTTGGTATTAGATTTTTACCAATACTTATATGGCCTAACCCATTTACGAGAGGCATTGGTAAGACTGAAGTTTTTCTCTAGGTAAAAGGGTTTAAATCTACCTTATTAAGAATAAATACGAGCAGAAGGGTTAAATGCAATATTTTATCCAACGTAAACATCTTCCGAGTTTAGAAAATCAAAGGACCGTGATTGTATGCGTAATGCTGGTGTTGGGACTAATGAGTTAATTCTTAGTAGTGGAGAATTGATTTTTCATACAAACCATAGGCCACTAAGATTTTGGTCTTTTTTCGCCCATTAAAAAAGTAAAATTATTATCAAATTGGTTCCGCAAGGCAATTTAATAATTATTATCAAATTATCTATCCACTGATTTCGTACTTTGTCTCTCTTTAATGTTTGTATGAACTCGAATTTGACAAGTGTGATGATTTTATGACAAGAGTGATAAAGAAGAATAAGAAATTAAGAATATGCACAAGATATCTCAATTTTCAATTATGATATGTCATCATGTCTCTTATTTATATAAGCAAAATGATAACTAGTGTTAAAGATAGTGTTAACAACCCAAACTTGGCCCAAAGTATAATTTAACATACAAATGATTACTAGGATTCTTCAAGCAAATATTGACCCTTCAAAAAAATAGTTAAAGTGGTCTTTTCCTACTCTAGACTAATTGACAAAAGAGAAGGTCACAATAAAGTTAACGATTTGTTTGAAGATAGTTTTGAGAGGAGTTTAGTCTTCATTAGACAAGCTTGAGATTGGTATTGAGTCGTTGCATCACATTGAAAACTCCTCAACTCATTTTAGAATGGATGAAATTTATTTAATATCATGATAGATCAAACAGGGTCATGCTGATAACATTTGTCTATTGCATTACATTTAACTAATTAATTAATAACCGTATTTGTCTTATATATCTTTTTGTCCTAGTCTCTCTTATTGTGCAGCGGTTGTTTACATCCTTAAAAAATCTTTTGCAAGTCTAGATTAGAAATGTAGCGATATACATACCCTCATGTTAGTAGCTAATGGGGCTAAGGAGTAAGGATAAATGAAGATGAAGATAGATTTTTGTTTCTTTTATGACTTTCTTTTGTCCTTTAGGAAACTAGTATTTTATTTTATGAGAAGTCAGTTGAACCAACCTAGACAACCTATATGGTTTTAGTTGCTACTCTTAGTAGAATCATTAAAGTTATATATGCACTTCTTCCAAATATAAGCTAAGTATGTAGATGAGTTGATGAATTATCTAACGAGTTTTTATATACAAATATGTATTGAATTGAATGCTTCAAAGTAATTTAGTTGTGCATACCTTGTGACTAACTCTATGACAACAATTGAGAAGTTAGCTCCTATGCTAGATTGATTTACATGACAAGACCATCACAATTGCATTGCTTCGAGGCATAACATTTCTCACTTAAGCCATTTTTTAGAAAATAAACAAAAAGTATAATTGAGCTTTTCTTTTCAAAAACTAGGGACATTTCTTGGAATTTTCAAAATAAAGATATTTTAAATTAGGTTTTCAAGGATTTCAAATAAAAATAATAAAAATGTAAAAACATGCACAGAAACAACTTTCATGAATAAGAAAATGACAACATAATTAAGTCTTTACGAAAAGAAAAAGGAACTACAACAACTTGATCAGGGTAGCAAATATATAGGGATTTTTGAAGCAGTCACCCTAAAAATTAGAATTTATATTCCCATAAAATAAAAACAAGAAAAAAAAATGATAAACTCAATGAAAAAGGGAATTAGAAAATGTTTGATTTTCCAAAATTATCCCAAAATAACATCCTTAAGAGTTTTGATTAATTAGCTACCAAAACCATATACCTGGTTCTTTCTACAAATTTCCTTCTTAAAAAGTAAGAAGAAGCTTTTAGCAAGCTAGTCATTAAAGTTAGGATCTAAGTCACCCATTCAATCCTAACTTTTACCTTTTCCTAATTTGGTTGGTGATAACTTTAAGTTTTTTCTTTTTCGAAAAAATGGAAAGGTTAAATATTCCTTAGCTCCAGTTGAGCAGTTCGAGTTGACTTAGCTGGGTTCATCTTGAATTTGGATTAAGTAAACTAATAGAAGAAAGGAACACAATAAAAGTAGTTTTACCAAAATACCCTTCTATTTAATTTATTTTATGGGACATTTTAACTAACTTACACTCCTATTATTTAATTTTCTTGTAACAATAATTTATGATTTTCTCATGGTGGTAGAGATAGAAAAGCTAGCCTGTTAGAGGAGTTGAAGGGTTTAAATTAGCCTTTTAAGGATGAAGGGGTCAGTGACAAAACATGAAAGTCTTAAGGGTTAAATGCAATTTATCCAATGCAGACTTCTTCCGAGTTGAAAAACCAATGGGCCCTAGTCTTTAGTCGTAAGGCTGGTCGAGGGATTGAGTAAATTCATAATAGTAGAAAATTGACTTTTCATACGAACCATAGACCAGTAACATTTTGGTTATTAGTCGCCGATTAAAATGTAACATTATTACATATATAGTTGGTTCCACAACGGTTGACGAAGTGTATACTTTTAACAAGTCCAAAATGAGATATTAAGAACATGAAAAAATGTTTCAATTTGTAATTATATTATGTCATATCTCTTATCGATACAAGCAAAATGATAGCTAGTGCTAAAGCGGGGGTTTTGTTAATTTGTTAAAAAGGAAAGAAGAATTAACATTTTTATATATTTATTTTTCTAATGAAAAAAGTATAATCAATTTTTTTATTAAAAAAATAACGAAACTCTAAAGTATGACTTAATTTACAACATTTGCTTTGATATTCTTCCTATTAAACTTTGAAAGCGAGTTCTTACTTGTGATTGAAGGGAATCCTTGAATACTTCCTTATTGCTGGATGAATTGCTTGGAAAATATTATAATAATATATATTATTAAGTCTTTCTTCAAGATCATTATAATCTAACAACGACTACTAATTTCTCAATAGAATAAATTATATTCAATTCCCTTCTTTCCAATAGATATAATATGTATGCTAATTAGAGGAGGAGGAGGAGAAGAAGAACAACAAGTCTTCTTGCATATGAAAATATATTATGAACCAATCTACTAATTTCAGTAGAATTTCGCTCATCAAATCATCAATGAATGTAGTTTCCCTTCTTTCTACAAATAATCGAACATAAAAAAAAAATAAAAATGGAGAGAGTTTTGTATGAACCCTAGAATATGAAAAATCCTTTAGATCTATGTTGATGGATGCCAAGACATAAGTATAAAACAATTCTTAGATGGACTTATCCATTAACGGGCACTATTGCACTCCTGAAAACTCCATTAATTGATTCAATGATCTTGATAAAATATTAGAGAAGGTTTAGTAAATTCATCTACATATGTCAAATGATGGACCACATACAATGAGAATAGGGAATGATGTATTCCCTTACTAAAATCCTTTGGTAGATTGAAAAATCCAAGCATTTATCCATTTATCAATATTAAAAATCAATAATTATTGAAAATTCTCTATAATAGATCAATGAAATCCCACTTTAAATCCACCCATTTAAGCCTATGAAATAAAAATGTTTAGATACACTTTATCATATCTCTTTTCTACAATAAGTTTTAAAGTAACAGTAACTCTACTCACTTTCTTTTTATTAAAGTAACTATTTTTAGGGCAAGCAAGAAAAAGTTGCAAAGGATTAGCAGTTGTATTTTTCTTGTCTTAAAAACTAAAACCTATAAGGTCAAGGCATGTTAGAAGATTGCAATGTTCTAGCATATGTTGGCCATTTTATTGCTTATAGGGCAATTGCCAAGGCTTCACGAAAGTGATTTTATTGACCATCCATGTATAAAGATACTAGGAATTTCATTGCTAAGAGAGATGAGATGCCACAAACTAGCATTCCCATAAAGGAAGTGTTTGTGATCTCGTAATCCTCACGATGCTAAAATTGTTGCTAATTTCCTACAAAAGAACAACTTTTATCTACAGTTTAACTTATGATGACATAGAACAATACATATGCATATACAGCTCACTCAAGAACAACTAATCTTCTATCATTTGACTATGGATGGACAAACAAATGAACAAGTCCATTAGTCAAACTAAGCAAAATAAAGTCGAATGGAAATAAAAATTTCATTTGAATTTGGTTTACGATAATAAGATTGGAAGAGAATATTTCAGTTTGTGATCTATTCGGAAACTAGAACCAAATCAAACCAAAAAATAAAAAAGTTTAAGAATATATCTATAACATACATACATATATACATATACAAATATATCGTCCCCCTAATTGATGTCTCAAAGTTTTAAGGCTAGTTACTCTTGAGTTGGTTATACATGCATATATAACTTTTTTGTCTACTCCTAATTATGTATGAAGTTTTATTCATTTATTAATCACCACCTAATAATCAAGTTATCATTTGAGAGTACTCATAAAAATATCATTTTGGCTAAGTGATTACCTTTATTATTATTATTTTAAGTAGAAGTAACTCAATCTTACAAGCATATGTATATATGTAATGTTAGATAAACGAACGAAGTGAGATAAAGGGGTAGCACCCACAGAAATAATGTATGTTTAAAGTCTAGAAGGTGATGATCAAATAGAGGGGAATAAATATATTTTTACTAATGTTGAAATAGAAACATATATATTGATCAAATTAATTGATTAACTATATGTAGACCAAGTCTCTCTCTCTCTCTCTCTCTCTCTCTCTCTCTCTCTCTCTCTCTATATATATATATATAGTTGAGATTTCATTGATCTCTATCAAATACACTGAGAAAAGAAATTCAATAAATAATACACACCACATGAAAATATATATGGTATATAATTATCAATTGAATTTGAACATCTAGGTTGTTAGCAGGTAGTTATATAAAAATCCACTACTTATATTGTCAAATGTTTAAATATAATCGGTAATTACACATTACGTATACTTATATGTGGTCACATAGTATATATTACCTATTGAATTTTTTTTTTCACTCAAGTGCCTTTTATTCCTTAAGTTTTTGCAAAAATAATAAGTTTATTTCTACTATTCTAGTATGCCCATATACGATAGATAACAATATCTGACAATTTATCTCCATCTCCATTTCTTTAGGCTTTTGAAAACCTTGCCATTAAAATATTTTTATATAGATTTCTATTTTCTTTTCTTGCTACCAAAAACCTTGCCAAGATGATGGTATGGTTGGATGAGAATTTAGGAAAATTTTTCAGCTTTCCAATTTCTATTCCATAGAAAAGACACTCCGAATTTACAATTTCTCTTCCACATTTAACTATTTACGCTAAATCAATAAGGATTAGAAATTCATATTCATAGATTTTCGGGATCATCAAAGAATATTTAGCATGTTAGGTTTAAAACATAGACCATAAAACTAACCTGTTCACTCACAGCCTTCCTCAAGGAAGCTTATATACTTAAAGAAACTTTTACTAGGTCAAGATCCAAAAGGAACCATAAAAGATTCATTAATAAAAGAACTCATCTCAGCTATCGATTGTTAATAATAGATGCATCGGAAGCTAAACTCTATAAGTACATAAAGTCTCTAAGCNATATATATTACTCAACTTTCCTTTTGCAATAACCGAAAAACTCTATATATTAAATTATCTTTTCATTTGCCTTAAAAATTTTCCCAAATATAATGTCACATTACATTTTATGATGGAGAAATTAGATTGGTTATAGTTTGAATCTTTTTATACTAATGTGAAAAGTGAACATGCTATTTATCAATTAATGCTTTAATAAAACATATGTAACATAGGTGTGTAGCAAAATATGCTTATATCTAAAATCATTTATTTATATGTATTTTATTTATTTATTTTTCTAAAAAGAGCCATTTTTTTATTTTATCTTCTAATTTTTTGGAAGTACCATTAGTTACAAATAGGAAAATGAGAAAGACACAACCATAATTGGTTCTTTTGCCAATTAGAATGACTATTGGTATTTTATGCTAATCCTTTATAATTGTTCCCTTCTAACATTTCTTTTTTTACTTTTTTTAGGTAATAAAAACATTTCTTAACCCAGGTAAAAGAAATTCTAATTGTTTACTCTTATACTAAATAAATAGGCATTTGTTTTTAATTAGTTTCTCCTATTTGATCTTAACCAATAAATAACTACTTTATATCTCTTTTCAATATAATTTTATTGAAAACAAGTTTCAACACTTTAAATCATCGAAACTAATATCATTCATCATATCATAATTAAGGTTTATCTTCTTTCTATGAAGTGCAAATTTAGATTATATTATCACTTGTAAATTTAAATCGAATTTTGATTTTATTTAAAATGTTCAAACCAATGCTCTTGTTTTTTATTTTGGTTTTTCTTTTATAAAATTCTATATTTACTTTATTTTCACACTTTTCTAAACAAATTTCAAATAACTTTTTTAGAACATATGGTGTTATGTCATTGTAATTAAAATCCTCTCAAAAGCCGCCATTGGTTTTTAAGTATAATAATAAAAAGGTAGGATGCATGTCGTTTTACTCATTCTATGGTCCTAATGACACTACTAATCGAGCAAGGGTGGATCCTAATTAGGTCAGGTTGGCATCGGCAGTTTGGCAAATCAGACAATTGGGACCATACAGGGGATGGTTCAAGGACAACTCATCTTCTGGTTGGCCTCGAGTGATCAACTCTTGGAGACAGTCAACTTGGCTTCGGCATAAGTCAGGCCAGCAATATTTTGATTTGATGCTTGGACTAGTGTATGGTGGAAAGGTTTGCTCAAAGCATCAATTGGTCATCACAATAGCTTCTTGGATGGTGTAAAGATCTAAGTAATCTAGTAGGACAGATTGGGGAATGCATTACTCTTCAACACTTAATTCACCTTGGACAGCTCGGCAAACCATTTGAGCAAGCCCACCGACTCAAGAACGTATGATCGATTTGTGATCCCTATCAAAATGAAGCCTAAAAGAGGTCACAATTAAGGATTACAGCTATGGTCTCTACCTATAAACCTCTCATCAAGTACATCTTTTGAATTTTGAAGTTTTATGTGAAGAACAAGAACATACCCAACTGCCACAACCATTCACTCCAAGTGTAGAGTTATTTCGATTTCCAATCTTTTATTTTTGTTATGTTTTCTTTGTAATCTTAGGTTCATTTCTTATAAATAGATTCTTAAGCCTCAGGTTACGAGAGATCCCCTTAAGTAGTTGTTAGGTTTTAGAATTTCAAGGGGGCATCTCCAATCTACTTTTCTTTTCTTTTCCTTTTTTATTAGGTCTCTATTTTAACTAACTTAATAAATCATAGTTGAACCCTTTATTCAAAGGGTGATTTTTTTTTGTGAAATTTAATCCATGATTTTGCTTATTGTGATCTAATTACACCATTTGTATTGTCTTAAGACTAATATTTACTCAGATTATTAGTTTAATGTTTGAGTTTACTGTAAAGTCATGAGGCCTGTAATAAACAAATAAGTGTAATTAAAAGAGATTGAGTTCACTAAGAAATTAGATATTAAATCTTTCTAAATTAGGGCAACCTAATAACGGGATCCAAGTACATAATGCAATCTTAGAACACTTTATTTAGAAGTGATTTAGATAAAGAAGGTTTCAAGGTTAAGAGTTTGCTAGACATGCAAGTTTAGCTAATACAGAATCTAATTTCCATAGGAATAGGATTAAAAATCTCCATGGTCTAATATTGCAATAAAGAGTGAATAATTCCCTAAATTTAGGTAGTAAACAACAATAAAAATTTACTGAGGAAAAATGTTACTTCTCAATTGATTTACGTTATGTTATTTATATTATTATTCAAGTTATGTTATTTATTTGATTATTCTATTTCTAGTTAGTTATTTATATTTTGTTACTTTTATGACTAGTTTAGTCTTTAATTTTTATTTTATTATGATCTTTATTTCTTGTCTTTAGTTTATTTCATTAAATCTTTTATTGTTAGAAGTAATGTAATTGAATAAAATAAAGGGTTCCCCATTAAAAATAACTAGATATTATCAAATAACTAGATCCTCGTAGGATCAATACTCAAACTGAATATCCATTTTAATCTATACTATAACTTAACTAGGTGCACTTGTCTATTAGAGTGATATATGCCCCATCAAATTTTTAGCATCATTGCCAAGGAACCAAAAATAGAGTAGTTTAATTGAGGAAATTAGCACAACCTAGATTTATTAAATATCTTAACATTATTATTATATTCCTTTCCTTAGTTATTTAGAAATTTTTTTCTCTTTCTATAATATTGGTAACTTCTAAATCTTTTCATCTTATGACAAGAAGTAGTAATAGAAACTTTGTAGACTTTAACCTTAAAATTGAAATAATAGTGTGATGTCTTCACAAAAAAAATCACGACATCGTAGATTAAAGCTTGCCACTTAGATCAAAGGAGGAGTTAGAATGATCAAAAAGCGAGCAAGAAGACATGACCCTAAATAGTAGAAACAACAACAATAATAATGAAGCCAATAAGATGCTCATAGAGTTCACAAAGCTAATGGTGATTGGAGTTGAATCTAGCATTGTGAGAACTATAGTTTAGAGCAATTTCCATATTTAAGCTAATGTCATCTAAATGGTCTAACAATTCATCCAGTTTGACGAATTGGCTAATGAGGACCTCAACAATCACATCTTGAACTTCTTGGAAATCTACGACACATTCAAGATCAATAATGTCTTAGATGATGTTGTAAGGTTAAGGTAATTTCCATTCTTTCTATGAGGTAAGGCTAAACTATGGCTATATTCTTTACCTAGAAGCATCATCACTATATGGGAATTATTAGTAGAAAATTTCTTAAGAAAATATTTCCCACCTGTAAGGACAGTAAAAATTAGGAATAATATTTCTACTTTTGTTTAATTTGATGATGAGACTCTTTACAATACTTAGGAGAAATTTAAGGAATTATTGAGAAGGTGTATACATCATGGACTAACTCATTAGATGTAAATCCGAACATTTTACAACAAACTTAATTATTCCACATGTCATACCATTAATGTTGTAGCTAGAGACACTCTAAATTCTAAGACACTAGAGGAGGCCTAAAAGTTAATGGAAGGCATAGCAATGAATAATTCGTTGTAGGATAATGTAAGAGCCAAAGTAAAATTGCCTAGAAAATATGAAGTAGACTCCATAACTGTGTTAATTACCTATGTTGAAAATTTAAGTAAAAAGGTTGATGGCTTAATGGAACTTGTTAATCTAGTGCATGATGAGGTTTTAATAAAAATTAAGGAAGTTAATTTTGTCGCTAATCGATTTGCTAATAATCCTTTCAATAACACTTATAATCCACGATGGAGAAATCATCCTAATTTTTCTTGAGGAAGACAATAGCAACAATAGAATCACAACACACAATAATGAAATACGTCCCTAAATGTCAAAGAGTTATCGAATCGATTTATCTAGAGTTTGATGTGAGATTCCAAGCTAACAAAACCGCATTAAGGAAAATGGAGGCATCATTAAGGAACTTAGAGAATCAATTGGGTCAGTTGGCAAGATCAATTACCTAGAGGCAACAAGGAAGCTTGCCCAAAAATACTAAACCGAATCTTAAACCAGCAGGTTTGGAAGCAATTTAAGGATGAAGTTGTCAATCGTCGAGCTAACAACGTAAAACAAAAGTGCTCCTTGAGAGGTAGGCTAAGTTTGATCAACCCTTTATTTTCCATATTTTAGTTTCTACTGTTTTATTTTCAATAAGTTAATTTAAGTTTTCAATTTTGAGTTGGTTTGTTCTCTTGCTTTGAACATTTCTTTTGTGTTTGATGTAGTTAGGTAATATTAATTAGTGACTTTGTTATCCAATTAAGTTGTTATTTAGTTGAGTTCAAGTACTTGATCTACTACTAATTTTTCATTTTTCTAGAAATTTCTAGAATCAAGTTAGAAGAATTGAGTTTAGCATGATTTTGAACTCATAGAGAAGATCACGGCCTAAGTTTACACCCATAGACTTAGACCATGATCCTTTCATAATTTTTTCGAGAGGAAATTGGAAAAATTGAAGCCTAAAGGAGAACATGGCTTAGACTATGCTCGTAGTCCATGGCTATGTACAAGCTATTCCTATTTGCGTAAGGGAAGGAGCACATTACACTCTACGGCTGTGTTTCCTACCCATAGACAACATTGATTTAAAAAATCATAGGTTTTTTTTCTCCTTCTTTATTCTATATTTGCTTTATCTCACTAACACCGACATTCCTCTCTATCTCTCTCTACACTCCCTACAATCACTCCTAAATTCCTTTAATCAAAGCATGAAATCAACAAATCTATGGTATGTATATCAACTTTACTTTGTTATTTTTTTAGATTTGTTGTTAGAATAGATAAAAATCCAATTTTTATCTAAGTAAATCCAGATTTCCAGAAGTGATCTAGTATAAACAATGCAATGATATGTGTTGCTTATTGATTATTTACTAGAATCATTGAGAAAGATGCATGCTTTATGAAGATTAGATAGAAGAAAGTGGTTAAAAGGATAAGAAAGTGATAGAAAGAGAAATAATGAAAGGGAAAGTGAGAGAAAGTCATGGTTTGTGTATATTGATAACTTTGATTCATATTGAGAAAGAAATTTGTTGTGCTTGGAGTTTGTATGTATTGTAGAATTGATATACATAAGAATGATGAAATTGAAACAAGTTTCTAATTGATAAAGAAATATTGTGTATTAGTGTCCATGTTAATTTGAGTGATAAGATTACAGGTTAGATTTTCATTTAGAAAATTTGTCACCTATAATTTTATTAATTAAGGCTTTTAATAACCTAATATTCTAAATTTGATTATTTCATTTATTGAACCAAAATTCTAGGAAATTTGCATACTCAATCTTAAAACTTGTAGGGATTAGGCATAATTGATAAGGCTCATCAGACTCGATTTTAAAGCTTTCCTATAAATTTAATAATCTATGAATCTAGTGATTTTAGCATTGTATGTTGCAAAATTGTTGAAGGGTCATTACCTTAGTTGTTTAGTGTCTTAGCTAGCAATGAAATAGGTAAGATTATAATGGCTTGATTCTTCAATTAACCTTGTATCGTGAATTATTGTTATCACATTTGAACTTTTCTTTTATTTTTTATTTCAAAAAATGCCTAAAGTTAAGCATGTGGCCTACGAAAACTTAGGTGTCATTCCATAACCCTTTCAACTCATATTCGAGCACGAATAGCAATGTGAAAGGTTCAAAAGCCTTTCCAAGAAGGAATTTGAAAAGTTCACATACATCAACTAGGAGGCTTTGGTAGAGGCTTTGGCGTAAGCTAGCTATGAAGCCAAAGTTCAACAAATGATCAAATTTGGTGGATAAGACAATCTATTCACCATCAACAAGCTAGTATACAAAGAACTCACCCTAGAGTTCTTCAGCACATTCAAGTTAAGTATCAATAACCTTACTCAGGGTAGATAGAATACAATTCATTTAAGGCATTGTAATTGGGAGATGACTATCCCTATAGATGATTTTAGTGTCCACATGCGGATATATTCTACTGAATATATTGCGACACTACAATATATGGACTTATCATATAAATTACCTTGAGGTATGTTTAATTTTATTATATGGAATAATTATATTGGTTGTGAGGGAAGTGTTTATAATCTTAGAAAATCAAAGGCATCTAATCTACATGATCTTGCCCTTAGGTTGGTTCATTATGTGCTGGCTAGAAATTGCAATAGTAAAGGCAATAGTAGAAGGGTGGTAGTTAATGAAATGAATATTTTATTATTGCTTAGTATTGTTAACCATCGTCCCCTCAACTTAGGACTTAGGATAGCTTAGTTCATAAGAACCCAAGCTACTAAAAGGTAGTCCAAATATTTTTTTACAGGTCCTTTCATTATCCGTTTAGTGAGAAACTACCTTTGCCTTCACAATAGGGGGCATATGGGAAGGATGAAAGCTCTTATTCCCCTCACCTATGATGCAATCAAGTCTATGCACCTATCACTAGCACCAGAGTTACCACCTCAACCGACTAGTAAGGCCATCACTTTATCATCCTCTAAGTAGTGAACTGAGTCTTCCTTAACGATTGCAACTTCCAATAAATTCATGAATAAGCTTTTCAAGAGGCAGCAAACCTCACAGCATAAGATAGATCGAGCCTTAATCTAGCTGGAGGCGATTATGACTCACTAGCAAATTCATCCACCACCATCGCCACTGATGCTTAAGCTAAACTCTTTTGAAGAATCCACTAGTGATGAATTTAAAGAAGAGGAGGAAGACGAAGAGGATCAAGAGTGATCTCTTTTTCATTTTTGTTTTAAAAAGATATGGTTTATATTTACTAGCTATTTTTGCTTAGTTAACTTTTTCTTTTCTTTTTTCTTAGTTATTTAGTTTTGATGCAAAAAAGAAAACTCGGTGCTTAATAGTTTGTTGGAAGTCAACTTTTGGACTTCAATATTTTTGAAAGGATCTAAAATAGAACTGAGAAAGTCCTAGTTTCTTTTCTTCTCTTTTATTTTTTTGTTGATATACTATCTCCCACTAGAATTATTGGTTTTCATGATCATGTACATTGAAA
>JAMXBB010000267.1:0-13156 GCA_024138015.1 Lumnitzera littorea | reverse complement strand
CCTCAAGCTTCCTCTTGTTGGATAGCAAATCTTTCAAGAACTTAGTGTACTTCGGCATCTGTGACAAGGCATCAACAAGAGGTAAGTTAATATGCAGTTGTTTAAAGAGGTCAAGGAACTTACTGAATTGTTGGTCATTGCGATCTTTCTTGAGTCTTTGGGGATATGGGATAGGTGGTTGATATTCTTTCACCTTTGATGACTCTAGATCTTCCGTTGCTTTCGTCCCCTCCTTGCTCTTGCTAGTCTCCTCGCTAACCTTCCTCTCAGCATGCAACTCCTTCCCATTCCGAAGTGTTACTGCCTTAACATGTTCCTTTAGATTGGGTTATGTATTTCCAGGTAGTGATCCCTGCGGTCTTTCAGAGATTAGCTTCGCAAGTTGACCAATTTGGTTCTCGAGATTGCGATTTGAAGCCTCTTGATTTCTCAACGAGGATTCAATGTTGGATAAGCGAGCCTCATTGCCTTGAATGTATTTTGTGAGAAGTTCTTCCACACTGGGCTTCTTTTCTTGAGGGAGAGGAGGTGGGAATGGTCTTTGAAATCCAGGTGGGCTAAAGTTGGTCTTCTGCTGGCCTTGGTTTTGATTTTCCCATGAAAAATTGGGGTGATTCCTCCATCCTGGATTGTAAGTGTTGCTGTAGGGGTTATTTTGTTGCTTAGGTAGATTTCCTAGATAATCCACCTGTTCCAGTTGTTCTTGTGCTCCATACCCCTGCATACCAAAATCACTTACATCCGATTGCACTTGTTGAGGGCCAATTGAAAGTGCGTCAATCTTTTTACTCAACAAGTCCACCTTGGCTGCCAGAGCAGTGGTCAAGTCCACATCATAAACTCCCATGGCCTTTTGCTTGCCTCTAGTGCTTTCCCACTGATAGTTGTTCATCGCTATTCCTTCAATCAAATTTTGGGCTTGTTCAGGTGTCTTAGTATTCAAAGTACCTCCTGCGGATGCATCAATCATCTGTCTAGTGGATAGATTAAGACCATTGTAGAAGGTCTGAATCTGCATCCATAGTGGGAGGCCATGATGTGGGCACCTCCTGAGCAAGTCCTTGAACCGCTCCCAAGTGTCATAAAGCGTCTCCGCTTCTAATTGAGCAAAACGAGAAATATCATTCCGAAGTTTCGCTGTCTTTGCTGGTGGGAAATACTTCTCCAAAAATTTCTTTACCAATTCATTCCAAGTTGTGATTGAATTTCTTGGTAGGGAGTTCAACTACTGTTTTGCTCTTCCCCTCAAGGAGAAAGGGAATAGTCGCAGTCGAATGGCATCATCCGTGGCTCCATTGATTTTGAACATATCACAAATCTCTAGAAAACTAGAGATGTGAGCATTAGGATCTTCGTCTTGGAGACCGTCAAACTGAACATATTGTTGCACCATTTGTATGATGCTAGGTGCAATTTGGAAGTTATTAGCCGCGACGGTTGGCCTTGCAATACTAGAGTCAACTCCAATAAGTGTAGGCCTTGAATAATCGGACATGGTCCGATTTGCTTCATTCCCGTTGTTAGCCATGTGTGGTGGATCTTCTTGCTTGATAAATTAAGTGTTGGCCTCTTTACCTTCTTCCTTAATCTTAACGATTGATTCGTCGTCTATGGTTGCCACGACTTGTCTAGGTCGCGATCTCAAATTTTGAAGGGCAGTTCTCTCAATTTCAGGATCGAGTTCTACCAAATCTTCCGGATTACTGCGGGTCATGCACTACAAAGGCAAGAAATATAAAATCAATTGCAGCTCTAGATAATAAAAATAAACAATGAAAACAAAAGAAAAAAAAGAAAAAAAATGGTTAAAGTAATAAAGCAACTAGCGTTCTTAATATAAAAAATCCCCGGCAACGGCGCCAAAAACTTGATATCAGGTAAGCGCACCTATCAATTTTAATATAGCGGATATGAGTCCGAGTCGATCCCTCAGAGATTTTGAGTACTAATATTAACTTTAGCTTTATTATCTAACCGGAAAATTATGATGAGTTGAATGAATTAAAAATACTAAAATTAACAACTAAACTACTTATGAGACTTAATTACGCAAATTAGAAAGCAATAAAACTACAAATGACTTCAAGTATGCAATAATGTATTTAGAAATTATTTCCCCTAGTGTTTAACATGTAACCTTTTAAAATATATTCAATTTAGTTTCTATTATTCTTGACCGGAGGAATTCACAATTAAAGCTAATATCTTTCTCAAGCATATTAACCCTAATTCTAAATTATTTACCAGAATCTCTTCACTTAGTAATATAACTTAGAATTGCATTAATGTATAATGAATTCCCATGCAAATAATTAACTTTCCAGAAGAGACATGTATCTTATCTCTAAGTATACATGTAATTCTCTTCAATTATGCTAAGATCTAATTACACATGCAATTTCTCAATCAACATGCATAATATCATATATTGATACTCTAGAATTATCAATCCATAACTAAACGACATAATTGAATCAAGAAAAGATAGAAACTTTCTTGAAATTATAATTCAATCCAAGGGTTACATGAAACCCTAGGTTCCATAATCCTAAATACTCGAATTCTAAGCTATCATAATGAATCTAAAAACGAGTTTCATCAATAATATAAAATAAAACATGGAAACCCTTTTGATTGATGAACAATCTCTCTAATCTTGAAATTGATGTTGTTTCCCTCTTTCTTGATGTTGTTTCCCTCTTTCTTGATGTTGTTTCGCCTCTTTCTTGATGTTGTTCTTGCTTCTTGATTGATGTTCTCCTCAAATCTCCTCTCGTCTCTTGTATCTCTCCGTTTCTGTAATGTCTCCCTCTCTTTTAAACCCTAAGATCTCCTTATATATGTGTATTACACGGATTTTATTTTCGTCACCAGACACGGCTTAGGACACGGCCGTGTCCCCAGGTCGTGTAACTTTCTGCACTAAGGCAAAATTTCTACACAACTTCAAAACTTCATAACTTCTTTGTTTGAACTCGAAATTGAGTGAAACTTAATTCGTTTTCTTCATTTTCAAGCCTAGAACGCGTTTAAACCCTGAAATCAACATTTTACTCAATTAAGTATCAATTTCTTTAAAGAAAACCAAAAATGTACGGGAAATGCTATAAAATCACCATATGGAATATGTTTAAAATCAGAGTTATCAAATTTCCCCACACTTAAGCATTTGCTTGTCCTCAAGCAAATAAATCAAAACAAAACTTTCAGGACAAGAAACACTAAACAAAATTTATCACTGTTTAAGAAACCGGTGAAAGAACACACTTGACCCGAAAAAAGGTAAAAAAATCATTCTTAACTAACTTGCAATAATAAAGTCAACCAATTTCATCTGACCATATTCGAATGCTCCAACAATACTTAACACTAGAGTTCACTAATTAATTTATGAAAATCAAAGTTTAACCGAGCCGTTTAACCGAGCCATTTAACCAAGGATTCTTAAACTAAAAATTAGATTTAACATCTCGCCAACCGAGAAAGAGTCATAAAAATTTTATCCATTTGACTAAAATGTATACAATTCTCTCTTCCATCTCACTAAGCACCATAATCTAAAACAAACACATTTTACATCCACTCTTCCTCTAATTATCCCCCTAGGTCATGCTTTTGTTGAGAGGTCTTTTGAATTTTCTTTATTTAAGCACAATTGTGTTGGTAGCGGAAAAGAATCTCGCTCTTCTGACGAACCAAGACCGATCCATACCAACTTATTCCTTATATTGATAGCGGGAAAGAACCTTGCTCTTCTGACGGACTAAGACGAATCCTTACCAATTTTTCTATTCATACACTTGTTATTACTTTTAACCTCCAATCATTGTGATTTTTTAAGGGTTTCTCAAAAAAAAAATTTCATTTGTTTGTTTGTTAAAAATTATAGGGCTCTTAAAAATTTCTAAGAAAAAGGTATACACAAAAGTAAATTTAAAAATAACCATGACTAACTCTCAACTAGTGATGTTGCTCCAATCTTAAGTTTTAAAATCCTAAGCTAAATAACTCGTAACATTACCTTCCAAAAATTTGACTAATCAATTCTAGTAAAGTATCATAAGGTCAATAATAATCAAGATGACATAGTTGATTTGGCTCAATACCAGTTAATCACCTGTTGCAAGTTAACTTAAAAACTATAGGGTCAAATATGAATAATTGGTCTCCTAAACAGTAACAAATTTATATATATCCCTTCCCCGCACCTAATAATGTACATTGTCCCCAATGTACCACAAAAAATCAAAGCAACACGAAAAAGCAGCACAGGAAAAAGGAAACATATGTAATGAAAAGAAACTAATACTTTCCTGCCAGTCGAAAAGAAGTGCAAAATGAAGAAACAGCATCAATATATATAACGGAGTTCACAAGTCTTGATCAATAAAAGAAAACACAAAAAATGTGGAACTAAGACGAGTGATCACAATCCGTCTCCTCAGCCTCCTCATCAGATGATGCCTCAGCCATAGTAGCATCATCACCCTCCTCATCATCCTCATCATCCTCCTTACTTTCTCCAGCCTCCTCGTCGTCACCCTCCTCATCAGCCTCTTCCTCACTACTCTCATCCTCCTCATCCTTTTCTTCACTCACCTCTTCATTAGTAGCCGATGCTTTCATTTTAAGAAAGTCTTCCATTCTGTCCTGGCGAAGATGAAGTTTATCCATACTCTCTCGTATATAACGAACCTCAAACAGCAACAAATCAAATTTATCGTCTAAGCTGGCTGAAGACGTTTGGCCCCGAGATGTGTTGTTGCGAGAGCGTCGACCTTGACTTCGTGATGGTAGGAGGTTCATGAGGCGGAAGGAATTGAGGCGCATAGGATTGACTTGGCTAATGAAAGTCAGTGAGGGCCAAGCAACAACCTTAGTTCTCATAGCCTACACTAGTAATGTAATATAAGGGCCACAGCAAATGTGCCCCTTCTTCCGAGTAGTGGTGCCTTGATGGCTAAAGAGTTCGGCAATTTCAACAGCTAGATTGATGGGGTGTTTATGGATGACATCGTAGAGATAGAGGCAATCCTTGTTAGACACCACCCCGGTGCTAAGGCCTCTACCAGTCAATGTATGGGAGAAGAGCCAGTGAAGAACTCGGTATTCAAGCCGGACTAATTGAGAGGCCTTACTCCTGGCGGGATCATAGGCATCGCCAACCATGATCTCATTCCAAAATGATCCTACCATGACGCCACGAGGAAACCGATACGAGAGACTTTGGAATTCTTCCGTCCGAGTATATCTGTCTGCATATAAACCAAGATAGCGGCCCAGTTGAGCGATGGACATGTGGAATGGATGGCCACTTAAGGTGAAGTGTAACTTGCGGTTTGGACCCATGTGAGTAGCACTGTCTTTATCCAGCTTATAAGTGCACAGAAATTCCAGGGTCAGCTCTTTATAAACTGGAGATTCAAAGGATAAGAGGCGCTCCCAAACGATACCATCCAAGAGCGCCTTCATCCCAGTGGTGAGCTCTAGTTGAGCGAGAACATCCCAATCCAACCAAAGGGTCTCGCTAAAAGGCTTAGACTGAAGCAATTGATAGCGTTGTACTTGATAGTCCTCCTTAAATTGGAGCATTGGGTGCTCCATAGGAGGAAGAGTCACCAGTGGCTCAACAATTGCACCGGCTTGTAACGAAGAGGATGTCGCAAATTTGGATTTCCGGCGAACGGAAAGCTTAGATCGATTAGCCATTGGAATACCTGAAAAGAGACAACAAGCCAAATCAAACACGGACATCCATATTGCACATAGTTTGAAGCAACAAAAAAACAGGAATAACAATGGGTAAGATTGTGAAAGGAATGCTCATTGGGGCATTTCATCGAACATATAGAGTGCAGCGAGAAAATGAGGTGGTGGAAAAGAAATGAGTGGAAAATACTTCCAGCGAATTCCACTACACACTAATTAACGAGGAAAAACAAGCGTCTATACATATAAGAGATGCGAAATGACCCAGAATAATGATCGCCCCATTGCGAACCTTAACTAGCATGAATGGAGAATGATAGCAAATTAACCAATAAAATTGTGAATTGACAGAGCGTAATGAAATCTAATTTGATGAGGATGCATGATAACATATAAGATCAAGAAACTCAAAGCAATGATGCATAGTCATGGATGAAAAATCAAAAGAAAGCAGCAGGGCAAAAACAATAGGCATAAAAGGCAGAACACATGACCCAATTGCTGCAGCATAAGGAAGAGAAAGGAAAATTAAGGAGAAAGACTTACTTGGATTAAAGTGCGGAATGTAGGAATTGTGGAGAGAAGAGGGAGAATGAGAGCAAATGTAAGAGAGATATGTGTGATTGTGAGAGTGTGAGAGGGTGTGTAATTTAAATAAACCAGTCGTGTGTGAAAATCGTGTAATTTGGGTCGACACGGGCTAGGACACAACCGTGTCCCACGCCCGTGTAACTTTCTGTTCTCGGGTGGTGTCTGGACACACACGGGTTGGGACACAACCGTATCCCACGCCCGTGTAACTTTCTGTTCACTGGTGAAAATTCTGGGCGCACACGGGCTGGGGACACGACCGTGTCCCTCGCCCGTGTAACTTTCTGTGCCCACGGCGAGGATCAAAGTCTGAGCGGACACGGGCTGGGACACGACCATGTCCCACGCCCGTGTAACTTTCTGTGGGTGGACATTTTTGATCGTCTGGATGGACACGGGCTAGGACACGACCATGTCCCTCGCCGGTGTAACAATTTTTTTTTTTTTTTTGAATCAAGAAAAAGGAACTTAGAAATAATAAAACTAAAGAGAAAAGGAAAAAAAAATAAAGCTAAGAGAGGAAGGAATTATGACGAAAAACTGAAAAAAAATATACGAAGCAAAGCAAAGTTAGATAAAACGGAAAATAAAATGAAGAAAACATAAAGAACTAAAGCATAAATAGAGTTAGACATGGGTTGCCTCCCAAGAAGCGCTTTAGTTAACGTCGATAGCTCGACGGGATACATCTTCTTACATTAGTTCTGTCGGATGGAGATAAAACTCCTCCCGGCCAACATGCTCCAAGTTTCCACTCAAGTATAATTTCAACCGTTGTCCATTTACCTTAAATGTGCCCTTCTCCGAGTGTGTAACTTCAACAGTCCCATACAGGAAAACTCGTGTAATTGTAAATGGTCCAGACCACCTAGATTTTAACTTACTTGGGAATAAACGCAGACGAGAATTATACAAAAGGACATGATCACCTTCTTTAAATTGTCGACCTTGTTTGATTCGCTGATCATGATACTTTTTGGCCCTTTCTTTGTATAATTTGGAGTTCTCATATGCATTCGCTCGCCATTTCTCAAGCTCGTTCAATTGAAGTTTCCTGTGAGAACCTGCACGCTTAAAATCAACATTAGCACTCTTAATCGCCCAATAAGCCTAATGCTCTATCTCTACCGGCAAATGACAAGCTTTGCCATATACAAGTTGGTGGGGTATGGTGCCGAGTGGTGTTTTGTAGGCGGTTCTATATGCCCATAGAGCATCATCCAACTTTTCTAACCCATCTTTCCTATGATACTCTACGGTTTTTTCAAGAATTCGCTTAAGATCGCGATTGGTAACTTCCACTTGGCTACTACTTTGGGGGTAGTACGGAGTGGCTATCCTATGTGTAACGCCATAATGTTTCAATACTTGGTCGAGTTAAGCATTGCAAAAGTGTGTTCCCCTATCACTTATAATTGTTCTAGGGGTGCCAAATCGAGAAAATAGGCCTTTCAAGAATTTTTTTACTACCCTAGCATCATTAATAGGTAGGGCTTTAGCTTCCACCCACTTAGAGACATAGTCAATGGCTACTAAGATATATTTGTTTCCATTTGAGTTCGGAAAATGACCTTTGAAATCGATTCCCTATACATCAAATACCTCAACCTCGATGATGGGGTTTTGTAGCATTTCATCCCTACGGGATATATTTCCCACTCGTTGGCAACGATCACAACTCTCAACATATCTCTGGGCGTCTTTAAATAAGGTAGGCCAATAAAATCCTGCCTCTAGGACCTTATGAGCTGTCCTATTGGCACTATGATGCCCAGCCGTGGGCCCTAAATGACAGTGGCTCAAAATTCGCCAACCTTCGAGGTGTGGTACACACCTTCGAATGACATGATCTGCACATACTTTAAACAGGTAAGGATCATCCCAAAAATAATGTTTCACATCAAAAAAGAATTTCTTCTTTTGCTAGTGTTGAAGTCCCTTCGGTATAATCCTAGCAGCTAAAAAATTAGCAATATCTGCAAACCAAGGAATTTCCATATCACTTACCTGGGCGATGGCATAGAGTCGCTCCTCAAGGAATTCATCCTTAATCTCGTTCTCGTCGAGCAATTCCAAGTTTGGGTTCTCCAATCGGGATAGGTAATCTGCTGCTAAATTCTCAGCACCTTTTTTATCTTTGATCTCCACATCAAACTCTTGCAGCAACAAGATCCACCTAATCAATCTTGGTTTTGCATCCGGCTTTGCTAACAAGTACCTAAGGGCAGAATGATCAGTATAAACAATTACCTTAGATAGAAGCAAATAAGAGCGAAATTTATCAAAGGCAAAAACAACGGCTAGCAACTCTTTTTCTGTAGTAGTGTAGTTTTCCTAAGCATTCGTAAAAGTTTTGCTAGCATAGTGAATTGGTTGAAAGTGCTTGTCTCGCCTTTACCTCAGCACTGCCCCGACTGCGTGATCACTTGCATCACACATAAGCTCAAAGGGGAGTGCCCAATCAGGTACTACCATGATTGGAGCATTGGTAAGTTTCTCTTTAAGAATATTGAAAGCTTTCAAACACTCCTGAGAGAAAACATAAGGCACATCCTTCTCTAATAGCTTAGTCAAAGGGCGGGCAATTTTCGAGAAATCCTTGATAAATCGCCTGTAAAAACCTACGTGTCCTAAGAAACTTCTTATGGCCCTAACCGAAGTTGGAGATGGGAGTCTTGCAATCGCATCCACTTTGGCAGTATCCACCTCAATTCCTCGATAAGAGATCTTATGGCTTAGCACAATACCTTCTTGTACCATGAAGTGGCACTTTTCCCAATTGAGGACAAGGTTGGTCTCTTCACACCTAGTAAGTACCCTGTCCAAATTATTCAAACAAAGGTCAAATGAGTTGCCAAAAACTGAAAAATCATCCATAAATACCTCCATTATGTCCTCTATCAAATCATCAAAAATAGCCAACATGCATCGCTGGAATGTGGCCAGCGCATTGCAAAGACCAAAAGGCATTCTGCGATAAGCAAATGTGCCATAAGGACAAGTGAAAGTGGTCTTTTCTTGATCTTCCGGTGCAATAGGTATCTAAAAATAACCAGATAAGCCATCCAGAAAACAATAAAACATATATCCAGCTAATCGTTCTATCATTTGATCAATAAAAGGTAAGGGGAAATGGTCTTTTCGTGTAGCATCGTTTAACTTTCGATAATCGATACATACACGCCAACATGTTACCGTTCTCATTGGAATCAATTCATTTTTTTCATTAGGGACTACTGTCATCCCACTTTTTTTTGGAACAACTTGCACTGGACTTACCCATGAACTATCAGAGATAGGATATATCATACCTGCATCAAGGAGTTTGATAACTTCCTTTTTGACTACCTCTTTCATATTTGGATTCAAACGTCTCTGGGGCTGCACAGCCGGCTTATAATTTTCTTCCATTAAAATCTTATGAGTACAAAAGGAGGGATTGATACCTCGAATATCGGATATTTTCCAAGAAATGGCCCTCTTATGCTCCTTGAGTACTTTCAGCAACCTTTCTTTTTGTTCTTTTTCCAAATTGGATGCTATAATTACCGGTAATTTGGAGTCCTTCTCTAAGAAGGCATATTCCAAATAGTCAGGTAATTGTTTTAGCTCCAATACTGGTGGCTACTCAATCGAAGGTTTTAACTGTGCTTCCTTCCTCTTTTCAATCTCTTCAAACCCTGTCTCAATAGAGATAGGTTTATTTGCCTCCAGTTGGGCTATCACCTCAGATTTGACAGGATTTTCCGAAGCCGTCTCCATGCCTAATTGCAAGCAACTCTCCAACGGATCTTTAAGAAGAACTTCCTGCATATAACTCGAAACAAAAGTATCAGTAACATCTAGAAGGTAACAAGTATCATCCTGATCGACAGATTTTTTCCTCTGAAATTTTAAACGTGATCTCTTCATCTCCTACTCGAAGAATGAGCTTGCCACCACTAACATCAATGATAGCCCTGGTGGTAGCTAAGAATGGTCTTCCTAGGATAAGGGGTAACTCAAAATCGTCATCCATATCCAGTATCACAAAATCAACTGGAAAAATGAATTTACCCACTCAGATTAATACATCCTCAAATATGCCTCTAGGATGCGTCACAGATCTATCAGCTAATTGCAAACTCATGCGTGTGGGCTTAGGTTCCCCTAATCCTAATTTCTTGAAAAATTTGTAAGGCATTAAATTGATGCTAGCACCCAAATCAACTAAAGCTTTGTCAATTAACAGATCACCAATATGACAAGGAATGGTAAAACTTCCTGGGTCTTTTAGCTTTTTGGGCAACTTGTTTTGCACAATCGCTGAACACTTTTCATCCAAGATGACTGTAGAAAGCTCCTCAAGCTTCCTCTTGTTGGATAGCAAATCTTTCAAGAACTTAGTGTACTTCGGCATCTGTGACAAGGCATCAACAAGAGGTAAGTTAATATGCAGTTGTTTAAAGAGGTCAAGGAACTTACTGAATTGTTGGTCATTGCGATCTTTCTTGAGTCTTTGGGGATATGGGATAGGTGGTTGATATTCTTTCACCTTTGATGACTCTAGATCTTCCGTTGCTTTCGTCCCCTCCTTGCTCTTGCTAGTCTCCTCGCTAACCTTCCTCTCAGCATGCAACTCCTTCCCATTCCGAAGTGTTACTGCCTTAACATGTTCCTTTAGATTGGGTTATGTATTTCCAGGTAGTGATCCCTGCGGTCTTTCAGAGATTAGCTTCGCAAGTTGACCAATTTGGTTCTCGAGATTGCGATTTGAAGCCTCTTGATTTCTCAACGAGGATTCAATGTTGGATAAGCGAGCCTCATTGCCTTGAATGTATTTTGTGAGAAGTTCTTCCACACTGGGCTTCTTTTCTTGAGGGAGAGGAGGTGGGAATGGTCTTTGAAATCCAGGTGGGCTAAAGTTGGTCTTCTGCTGGCCTTGGTTTTGATTTTCCCATGAAAAATTGGGGTGATTCCTCCATCCTGGATTGTAAGTGTTGCTGTAGGGGTTATTTTGTTGCTTAGGTAGATTTCCTAGATAATCCACCTGTTCCAGTTGTTCTTGTGCTCCATACCCCTGCATACCAAAATCACTTACATCCGATTGCACTTGTTGAGGGCCAATTGAAAGTGCGTCAATCTTTTTACTCAACAAGTCCACCTTGGCTGCCAGAGCAGTGGTCAAGTCCACATCATAAACTCCCATGGCCTTTTGCTTGCCTCTAGTGCTTTCCCACTGATAGTTGTTCATCGCTATTCCTTCAATCAAATTTTGGGCTTGTTCAGGTGTCTTAGTATTCAAAGTACCTCCTGCGGATGCATCAATCATCTGTCTAGTGGATAGATTAAGACCATTGTAGAAGGTCTGAATCTGCATCCATAGTGGGAGGCCATGATGTGGGCACCTCCTGAGCAAGTCCTTGAACCGCTCCCAAGTGTCATAAAGCGTCTCCGCTTCTAATTGAGCAAAACGAGAAATATCATTCCGAAGTTTCGCTGTCTTTGCTGGTGGGAAATACTTCTCCAAAAATTTCTTTACCAATTCATTCCAAGTTGTGATTGAATTTCTTGGTAGGGAGTTCAACTACTGTTTTGCTCTTCCCCTCAAGGAGAAAGGGAATAGTCGCAGTCGAATGGCATCATCCGTGGCTCCATTGATTTTGAACATATCACAAATCTCTAGAAAACTAGAGATGTGAGCATTAGGATCTTCGTCTTGGAGACCGTCAAACTGAACATATTGTTGCACCATTTGTATGATGCTAGGTGCAATTTGGAAGTTATTAGCCGCGACGGTTGGCCTTGCAATACTAGAGTCAACTCCAATAAGTGTAGGCCTTGAATAATCGGACATGGTCCGATTTGCTTCATTCCCGTTGTTAGCCATGTGTGGTGGATCTTCTTGCTTGATAAATTAAGTGTTGGCCTCTTTACCTTCTTCCTTAATCTTAACGATTGATTCGTCGTCTATGGTTGCCACGACTTGTCTAGGTCGCGATCTCAAATTTTGAAGGGCAGTTCTCTCAATTTCAGGATCGAGTTCTACCAAATCTTCCGGATTACTGCGGGTCATGCACTACAAAGGCAAGAAATATAAAATCAATTGCAGCTCTAGATAATAAAAATAAACAATGAAAACAAAAGAAAAAAAAGAAAAAAAATGGTTAAAGTAATAAAGCAACTAGCGTTCTTAATATAAAAAATCCCCGGCAACGGCGCCAAAAACTTGATATCAGGTAAGCGCACCTATCAATTTTAATATAGCGGATATGAGTCCGAGTCGATCCCTCAGAGATTTTGAGTACTAATATTAACTTTAGCTTTATTATCTAACCGGAAAATTATGATGAGTTGAATGAATTAAAAATACTAAAATTAACAACTAAACTACTTATGAGACTTAATTACGCAAATTAGAAAGCAATAAAACTACAAATGACTTCAAGTATGCAATAATGTATTTAGAAATTATTTCCCCTAGTGTTTAACATGTAACCTTTTAAAATATATTCAATTTAGTTTCTATTATTCTTGACCGGAGGAATTCACAATTAAAGCTAATATCTTTCTCAAGCATATTAACCCTAATTCTAAATTATTTACCAGAATCTCTTCACTTAGTAATATAACTTAGAATTGCATTAATGTATAATGAATTCCCATGCAAATAATTAACTTTCCAGAAGAGACATGTATCTTATCTCTAAGTATACATGTAATTCTCTTCAATTATGCTAAGATCTAATTACACATGCAATTTCTCAATCAACATGCATAATATCATATATTGATACTCTAGAATTATCAATCCATAACTAAACGACATAATTGAATCAAGAAAAGATAGAAACTTTCTTGAAATTATAATTCAATC
>JAMXBB010000266.1:0-13164 GCA_024138015.1 Lumnitzera littorea | reverse complement strand
CACAACCAACCTTTATACCACCAAGCCGCTCTAAGTTAGGTTATTAATGGCTTAGTAAACTACCCTAGACTAGTAGAGGCCCCATTTTTGTTTTGTTTTTGTTTTATTTTTATGATTTTTTCTAATTTTTCCTAAATAATGTTCTTGTGTTTCCAAGGTCCTAAAATATTATAATTGACGTTTGGTCTCCTATTTATAAGTTTTAGGGAGGTCGCATGTCAAGAAGTAAATTGGCACCTATCATTTCCTTATTTTTCAACATATTAACTTAGTGTCATGTGTTAATTCCTTATTAATCTTGTGATGATTCATATTTTCAACTTGATCCCATGCTACCACATCATTTTGATAACTCTCCAAATCATTTTCTAAAAGATTTTCAATTATTTTACATTAATTTACCCATATTTAATGATTTATCAATATTATATACAAATATTTAATACGCTTAATGTATATTCGATGTAAATATATATATATTATATATAAATCAACTTTATTTATTATTTTTATAAGTAAAATAACTTATCTCTAATATATTGCTATATCTCAAAGCTCGAATTTTATGTTTTCGATAATTATCAACAATATCGATAAACTTACATTTTAATCAAATCAAATCAATTCTTTCATATAACTTATTTTGAGAAATTAACTTTACTAGGACACTTCTTCAAACTTTGCTAACCTTACTATGAAGTTTGGACTAAAATGGATAACATTGCCTAATGCCTTAAATTTACAAGCTCAAAACCTAAGATTGTCACATTGGCTCGAAACTTTAGGGTACTACATCTTAGTCCATTACAAAAAGTTTCATCCTCAAAATTTCCACAATCTAGGACTTTAAAATTCAAACATAATACTACGCTTTTGCTACACAACTTCAATTCCAACATCACATCATAATCATCAACTATTGTTAAGAGTAAGATCTTTTTAAGCCGACTTTTGTATCCTAGCCTCAAATTTATCAATCCCAAAAACTTTCTACTTTAACTTGCATGTCTTACTACTTTCTTCATCTTGTGTTTCTAATTGTACAGCGTAAGATTGTTATAATTGGTTCTAGACATTCAACTGTTTCATCTTCTATTATATCTTCTACTTTTGTTATTCTTCACCCTCTTTTTGTCTAAGTTGTATTTTCATGGCAAATAATCCATCACTGTAACTTTGTCAAGTTCTTGTCTAAATACTAGCCATCATATTGTTATCTATGATATTACTCTTCATCACTATCTAATAATCGTCTCATGTCAAAACTAGCACGCTTCTATACCAATCCTTTATCACTAGCCAAATTAGTACTTTCATTTCATCCCCATTTCATTCCTTTAGTTAATTCAAACTCTTACATTAGTTAGTTATATAAGGCTCATAATCATCCCTTCCATCAATCCCTTGTTTATCCCATAGTTTGTCAACATATTTGTTCATTTCATCCCTACCAACTTTGCATGTTCAAATCCCAATCTCTATTTAAGATGATCGTAACAAGTTCAATTTCCTTACATTTACAAGTCTTATACCATGGTTGTCACTTTATGATTGTAATTAAATCTTAGGTACTTCCTACAGTTAACACATATATCAACAAGAATAAGTTTAGCAAATTTTAACTTTCCACCAACTTATACACGAGGAGATAGAGAATGACTCAAACCAAGTAGACTCGATTGGATCTAACATAAATTGACACAACTCTTGATAAACAAGACTCACAAAAACACTGGATACTTTTTTGGCTAACAACTAACGTGACTGCATTCACAAGGATAGGCAACTTTATTATGAAAGACACGAGAGTCGTAAAAAACATGAGTTTTTTTGACATGAAAGTTGTAGATTTTTCATTCTCTTCTTACTTATCACATGTGCTAAAAGGTACACTAAAGGTATGCTTTTGTAGCGTTGTAGTTATATTCTTTATTAACTTCATATACATTATTTTCATTTGACTCCTCAATTTCATGATTAGATATTACCTTATAAATTACAATCTTATTTTATATCAAACCAACCTCTGCATTGGGCTCTAATAAAGGTTTTGATTTATTTTTTAAATTTACTCCTGGCTATTTGCCTTCAACATTTCCTACAACTCTTTTCATTCCAATAGCAACTTTAGCCTGCCTCACTACAACATGTATATCCTCCGCAAGGTTTCCTCGAAATACCTACTTTTGAATCCTCCTCTTCGGGTTCCTTTTCTTTTGGCAACTTCTTTCAACACTTAAGTTTTCTATAAATCTTCTACTATTCCCTTCTTATTAAGCAACTTAAATGTTACCATCCTTTCTTCACAGTCAATATTTTCTCCATGCTTACCACCATTATTACATCCAATCTTTTCATATCTAAAACAATCAACTCTATAGTCATCTCATGACTATCTAAACTCTTCTTCAACTTATGTTGCACCACTTATTCTCCTCCAATTAGGTTGTAACTACTACTTCAAACACTAAGGTCTCTATAGGTAGTTTATTTCTATCAATGTACACTTTTGAAGCATGTGAGTGAGTTGTCCTAGTATTGAATAGAGTATATATATAGGTATGACTATCTCCTACGCATACTAGTCCTAAAACAATTTATTATATCTATGTTACTATTTTCAAGTACTTCTTATTTATCAACTATCAACAACCAATTACCCCTATACTCTAAGTTATCAAGTTTAGAGGTCATACCTACCATAACCTAGCTGTTTCTAGTTGTGTTTTGCTAAATAGCATCTATTGTACCTTTCTCCCCAAGCTTATGTCCTTCTCCTCTAGGTTGATTATTCCTATTACCTGGTCCTAGTATATTAGCTTGGTTTTGATGCTAAATTGGTCCTTCATGTTACTATCTTACACATTGTTGAGCAATATGCCATCACTAATGGCATCGGTAGCAATATATACCTCTTAGATCATGATTTTCACACAGCTTAGTCAAATGCTTAGTTTCACCACACCTATAATACTTCCCCCTCAATTCAGGGCATTCCCAATCTTAATGCTCACCATTATACTTCCAACAAGGTTGTATTTTTTATAGGGAACATCTGTTTCCCCTTGTAGATCAAATGAACTTCTTTCCTTCTACTAGATTACTTTTGTTGCTAGAACCAACATTCAACTTCCTTTTCTTATTCTCATTCTCATTTGTTGCCTGTAGAATATTATGTGCTTATTCGATCAAATGAGTTTCCTTAACAATATTAGCATATCTTTCCACCTTACTCCTCTTTAGCTTTGCTTGGTAATAAAGATTTAGCCCGACCTTAAACCGCTTTACTTTAAAAACCTATTGTTTTGCATAGCTTAAGGAGCAAACTTTAGTAACCTATTGAATTCTCTCTCATATTCTTCAATTGTTCTGCACTACTGTCTTAGCTTATAGTATTCTTCACACATTTGTTCCCTTACACATTCATAAAAATAGTGTTCCAAAAAAGCTTCTAAAAATGTAGCCAAACCAACAGGTTCTAGTAAATTCTGTCTCTTTGCCTCCCACCAATTATTTGCACCTTTGCCTAACAAATTTGCAACTATCCCAACTTTCTTATTTTCCTCAACCTAATGAACTTCAAAAGCTTTCTCCAATGAGTCAACCCATTCTTCTACCACTAAAGGATCAGTGTTCTTTCTGTCAAATGGTTTCACTATTTGCTGCATCCGAGCTAACTTATCTCCATCTCCACCAACTATTGCTAATGTAGCCACAAAATGTCATGCCAATTCCACCATATGTTGTGGTTGCTTAAGATTAGGTTGAGGTAATTGTAGTAGTTCCTCTCTTTGCTCCTCTAGAACCTAATTCAATGGTGATCTTCCATGTCCCATACTAATCATCTTTTAGAATAAACACCACATAAGATTCTATTGATCGTTACTACAGTTGTTTTACTAAAATAAGTGTCAGGACCCTAAAGGGGACCTAGTAAGATTGCCTAAAAATTTCCATGTCACGTATGCACTAATAATACGAAAACCACCTTGCAAGTCAGAGATTGGAAGACTCTAAATGATAAATCACTAAGATTACTAATTTTTAAGTAATTAATTTATTATAACATATAAATATAAATAACTAAGGATATCTAATGTCCCATAGTTCCTCCAAACCGCAGAAAATCGGTATCTCCTACCAAATGACAAGATCAAGTAATATAGACTTAAAAGTTCAAACTTAATAAGGTTGAAAAATCTAAGTACATAAGTAGTATTTACATTCAAAGTTTCACATAAACTAAACAACTTCTCTCTAATTCCAACCTCTAAAATGTCTTAGTACTTGCACTCAACATTCGGCGCTTAACCCATATTCGATTATCTATCAACTTGCAAAAGAAAAACTATTGGAGAGTAAGCTATAAGAGCTTAGTGAGTTATCCCTCATACTATATTGGCAAACAAGTTATCAAACAAATTGTTACAACCATATGAATGTATGCATACGTAGTATACTAAACAATATATGAAGTTAATCAGTGCTGCATATAACATTGGACTTTAACGCCCTTCGAGGTAAGGGTTGGAGATACATCGATACCAATCATAACTGGGCTCTAACACCTAGGTTTTTAACCATAATTTGAATTTCCTATTTCGCAAAATATATTTCCATTTCTAAGAAGTCTAATAGTATACAAAATCCTAAGCCTAGCGATGAGGCGGTCCCTATAGTCCACACTCACACTCTACAGCGGAGGTCTCTAAACTCGACCCTCAGCCATATAGTTGGCGTCTCCATCACCTAGTAAGCTCATAGGTTTGGGTAAGGTTATGTTGTATGAGTGCACTGTACAGAAACACTTTAATATATAGAAACAACCCCCACAAGGCCTTTCTTTACGACCATGTGAAGTGATAGTCAAAATAAGTAATGCAATACATGGATAATGCATAACCCTTTTAATTTAAGATAAGCTAAATATAATTAAGTCAAATTATGAGGCGATCAAATAATATCAGCAAACCATCCAAATCATGTAACAATCAATCATACAATCAAATCATCAATTATCATAGTTAACAATATTTTTCATAGTAATCAATCAATATCAAGCACCTACATATCCCGAAACCCCATGCATCAAGTTATTGATATTTAATTTAAGTGCACTAACTACAAGCACAAACAAGTATAGAGTCATCGAAAGTACTTACTTGGCTATGATGTCTCACACTAATTATAGTAGTCCTTAAGAAGATCCCAACTCTCATCAAGATCACCTAATTATTACGAGATGAAGATGATAATAAGTAATTGAATTAATTAATGGTTCTAGATATTTATGTACTTAATTCTACTTAGATTACTATCAGTTTTTATCCAATTGAACCATATTACTAATCATATGTTACTTTTTCATTCTATTTCCAATATTTACGAACTTATAATCGTTTTTCATCGTTTTGAACGTACATTCACATGGTAATGTTCGTTTTAGACGTTAAAACCCATGTTTTACGATATAGACTAAATTTATTAAAATGTTATCTATCGAAGCTTAAATGTTCTTATTAACTAGTTTTATGTTCTATTTTAGTAGTTAATGATTTCATTAGCCATTAATTCTTACATTTAGATGATCTTATGATTTATTATTTTAGAGGCTTATGTCATCGCTTGTGTCATCAATTGCTTACATCATCCATTACATATGTATACTTATCCTTATGTATTCATATACTTTACACATATGTTATGTATATACTTATACTTCTAATATACTAATATGTATACTTGTGTACTTATAAGTGTACTTATACATATACCCGTATATACATACAGTTACATATGTATTTTTATATGTATTTTCGTATGCCTAATGTTCCCTCCTAAGAAAGCTTCATAAATTTCATATTTTCACACTTCAAGAGCTTATTTAGCAAGGTATATATATGTATAGTTAGTATATACCTCTTTTTAGGTCATGTACATAAATGATACTTATGTATAAGGGTCTTCATACATGTATTTATCTAGTGTATTCCTATGTTCACATGCTTAATTATATATATATGCGTGTTCTTCTTCCATTTACTAAGGATTTGCTATACTTCTAAGCATGATTATGGAGCTTCCACTCTCAACAACACATATGCATATATCACATAAGCTTTCTACACTAACCTAACTTATTCATCTAACTACTAAATAAGATGGAAAAATACATAATAACATACCTGTTTCTTCTTGACTTATGATAGTAGGAATTGTGAAAGTGAAGTGAGAAAGTGTGGAAATAAGGGAGCAAGGGGGTTACGGTTTGGTAAAGGGGAGAAAAGAGTTTTGTTTGTGTTGTTTTGTGTTTTAAAAGAATGAAAACAAGTGAGGTCTATGGTGGGAGGAAGTGGATGGCAAAGGAGGGGTAAAGTTAGAAAAGAAAATAAGTATAAAATGTTAAAGAAAAGGAAGGAATTCTTTAGATGATAATGACATTTTGTTGACTTTTCATTATGTTGACTTAGTCAACCTTTGACTGGGTCAACATTTTAAAATTATATACAATCTAAGTTTACATAATAAAGTAATTAGGGAAAATTAGGAAGAAAATTAAGGAAATGAGAGGAAATATGGGGTTTATTGAAATGATCAGTAAAAATAGGTAATGAGATCTTCCTTTAGGCATTTATATCCTATAAATCATTTGGTAGTCTACTTAATATAATTATCATGAAAAGTGTCATTTAGGGTACTAATACTTACTATATATAATATAAGCATCAACTAAACACTTAACTCCTTATAATACTAACCTAGTTATATAATTAGAAGATGGATGTGATCTACAATGCAATATCTTAGTTTCTAGTAGATTACTTTAGCTTTATATGTATTTATAAATGATTGAAAGTTATCTTTAATCTTTTATTAATGATTTAGTAAGATACTGAGGATATATTATTAACTAGGGTTTTAGGGTAAATTATGGTGAATTAATACTTTCATATCTTTAAAGTTATAGTTTTAGGGTTTTATCACTTTTGATCACAATCTCTAGTGTTTATATACATTTGGGGTATAAAGGTTTTCTACGCGATTAAATTTTCAGTTATTATCTTACTGTTTTGATGAGATTTAAGGTCAACTTTTGCAGTTACTTAAGGTTTTAAGGTTTTCGTATGCGATTAAAGGTTCAATTGATAATTTAAGGTTTTTCATATTCGCTTTAGGTTTTGAATTAAGATTTTAATTGGTTTTAAATCTCACTAACTCTATTAACTACAAGAAATCATCTACAGTTTAGGGTTTTAATTTTATAGTTAAAAGACTAGATTTGCGAGGTTTACACTAAGACTCTTTTTTTTTTTTCCTAACTTCCCCTTACATCTCATATGTGCTTAGTATTTAGGGTCCCTAATTTTTGCTCTAATGCCACCTAAATGATGTGACATCTCAGCTAAGCATAGAATGCACCATCACACAGGATTACCTATTAAAAACCTAGCTCAATCATAAAAAATAATTAAAATAAAATAAAAACTTTATTTATGTAACAATGGGGATGCTACAATAGAGTTCAATTGAATCATTGGTTACAATTTATTTGTAGAACTTATTATTAACATCAAAACATGAACCATTTTTTTTTTTCTTTCATCTTCAAAATAGTAGCACTTCTAACTTAGCATAGGTTTAATCTAAAAGTTGCTAGCTTAGACTAACGCTCACAGAATACATCCCCTTTGGTGTTGAGCCCTTTATAATCCTATTAACCTAAGGATAATATATTTTATCCTCTCAACTACTAAAGCTAAGTGAGAGTGAATAACAAACAATACAACATAAAAAATATCACAACTCAAACGATTCATTCATAAACAGTGGATTCAACTTCATACATATATTAGCTAGGCTAGGTACCTATTGTTAGTAATGTAGAATGCTATGCTCATATACGTGGTATATATCAATACTGATATCTTGTGCTCATTTGACTCACTCATCTGGTTAGTCAACGTAGCTAACAATCTAGATACAATGTTTGAGAACCTAGGGGCAATAAGGAGTTACTTATGAATAAGACCCCCAAAACTCAACCAAAACAGAAACCACTACATATGGTTTGGAAATCTAGCATATAACTAGCCCAACAAATACGACACAATTTATATCTGCTTTAAAGCTCAGCTTTTATAAATCAAATAGTTCACTTGATAATATAGCTTCCATTTGAAAAATCGACTGAGCAAAATATTGAATTTTAGAAAGGTTTAACTTGTAAGTCCTTTTTTGTTCCATGCCATGAATGCGTCAAATTACATGCTAAGTAATACTTGGCAAATTTAAGCAAGCTTACTTATTTCATATTAACTTAACCTTTACTTAGTATTTTTGTCTATTCTAAGACTGTGGTATTAGGTTCACTTAAGTTAAGGTTAGTTGTTAGATTCTTTTCCAAGTTAGTGCAAATCCCAGCAAGCATCACATCAATAACAAGTAATGTAACCACTACAACCAAGTATAATATTAGATAATCATTCTATCAACAAAAACTATAATGGGTAGCTCCATATGATTAAAGCAACACATCAAACTCATAACCAAGTTTGGCTAAGCCAAAACATCACCTAGTATGCAAAGTTAAGATTGAACATTAGTCTACTCAAGCACACACAAATAACCACTTACCAAGGCTTGATAGTAATGCAAAATCCTAAGCTTCATGACATGATCCTTCCTCACTTATCACACCTAAAGAGATACACATAGTCTCCAAGTCAACTGCAGGTCAAAACCAACTCTTATAAGCTTTAATTATCACATTTCTCAACTTCATTTGACTATATCTTACTCATTTTTTATCCTATTTTAGTAAACTTTATATTGTCACAATCATTATTTCGAGTACTATTGAGATTTCTTAATAAATAAGATCGATCAATATAGTTACAAGTCCAAAAATATCCTTTCTCACTATCGACTTAATCGTATATTATTATGACTTCATAATTGATCTGAATAGGCTTTGATTCTAAACTAAAAGTCCTAAAAATTACACTTTCTAACCTTGTCCAACATCTATAGTATGTCAAAAATACTAACCTTACATTTTCTTAACAAATGACTTAATAGTATTATTTACCATTTTACATATTAGACTAACATATAAGCTTATATTAGGAAAATACATAATAATTAGTATATAAGCCTAATTAATTTTACAAAAAATCTTATAAACTCACAAAAATATTTAGTTTTATACTAACTATCCATAATAATTATCTAGCTTATGACCTATATTTACAAAAATACCATTTCTAGCTCAAAATTAGGGAAAATTAAGGAAATTTGAAAATTCAATTACAGAATAAAAATCAAGTGGTCCAAACATCATTATAAATTTTTGAAAGTCAAAATATGTAGGGCTCATTCATTGAGTTGATAAAAAACTAATTATTCCTACAAATTTGTAAGATTGCCTATTTTATTCAAAATAAATATAATAAATAGTAAACATCCTTATTTTCAAAAATTCTTACTTCCATAATAAGATAATATATTAAGTATATTATACACAAAAATTCATCTCGAAACAAGAATGTTTAATATTTCTAAAAATTAAATTAAAATTTGCCCAAATAGGGTATTTTCTTAAGTACCTCATATTTTCGCATAATATTTAATTAAAATAAAATTAATTAATTAAACTATACTTAATATAATCCTAGAAAAAAAAATTTCTAGATTTTTCTAAGCTTATTTAATAATTTTAGAAAATTGTTGAAACAATAAGCAAAAAACAAAGAAACCAAAACTAGTCATCTTTGACCACCCTCTAGCCACCAAACCATATCAAAAACACCTCCCTCACAGCCAACCTTTAGACTATCAAGCTGCTTTAAGTTAGGTTGTTGATAGTCTAGTGAACTACGCTAGACTAGTAGCGCCTCTAGTTTTGTTCTGTTTTTGTTTTATTTTTCTTTTATTTTTATAATTTTTTCTAACTTATGTTCTTGTGTTTCCAAGCTCCTAAAATATTTTAATTAATGATTAGTTTCCTATTGATAAGTTTTAGGGAGGTTGCATGTCAAGAAGTGAATTGACACATGCCATTTCCTTATTTTCCTACATGTTAACTAGGTGCCATTTATCAATTACTTATTAATCTTATGATGACTCTTATTTTTAACTTGATCCCATGCTATCACATCATTTTGATGACTCACTAAGTCATTTTCTAGAAGATTTTATATTAATTTACCCATATTTTATAATTTATTGATGTTATATATACATATTTAATACATATAATGTATATTCTATGTAAATTCATATATATTATATATAATTCAACTCCATTTTTTATTTTTATAAGTTACATAACTTATTTTTAACATCTCACTATATTTCAAAGCACGAATTTCACATTTTTTATCATTATCGACTTTATCACAAACTAGCATTTTTTATCAAATTAATTCTTTTATATAGCTTATTTTGAGAAATTAACTTTACTAAAATACTTCTTTTAACTTTTCTAGTCTTACTATGATGTTTGACTAAAACAGATAATGTTATTCGATACCTTAAATTTAAAGGCTCGAAACCTAAGATTATCATATTAGCTCGAAACCTTGGGGTATTACACAAAGTGCCTTTTCTTTTGCCACATGACCTTCATATTTGAGTCAATATTCAACTCATGGGTAATAACCTCTTCAAGTATGCTTGGCATGTCTATGGGAGACTAAGTGAAGATGCCTCTATTAGCTCAGAGGAAATTCATTATGCTTTCCCTTAGATTGGTCGACATAGAAGCCTCAATCTTAGTCGCATGCTAGGAATTATCACTAAGTTAAATCACTAGCATCTTCTCTACAAGCTCTCCTCTAACCATCATTCAATTGCTCAGGCCTTGCTCAATGGTGTAAACTTGATCCCTCTTCAAAGCTTTTAAGTATAGAGGTCAAGACAATTGCCAATCCCTATAACATGTCCTTGTCTCGGCCGGACTAGGAAACTTTACCTTTTAGTAGGTCGTAGACACGACCATTTTGAGCATACTGATGGAAGGTTGGCCTATTATGCTATTGTATGATGAAGGACAATCTACTATCACAAAATTGACTTCCTTATGTGTCACATTATCATCATCTTTGATCTATAGGGCTAGAGTGACCACACCATGTACCTTTACTAGATGGTTATTGAACCGGTACAAGCTCTACTTATATGGTCGCATCTTGATATTCTTGAGCTTCAGACACATCTGATTAAATGTTTGCTTGAAAATTACATTGACAAAACTCACTGTATCTACCATCACCTTCCTAACCTCAAAGTCTACTACCCTAGTCGTAATTACTAGAGCATCATTATGCAAAAATTAGACTCCTTGCATATCTTTATCTGAAAAGGCAATCATGTCATTAATCCTATGCCTTTTTCCTCTTAGGTTCAACACATGATCTCTTACTTCATTTGAAAAGCTCAATGTGGATCAAAGACCTCCTTTTATCGATCCTTTAAAAATCACATTTATCACTCCACAAGGAGCTCGATTATCTCCTCTCTCATGGTTATGTGCCTCGAGGTCCCAATTATTAAGTTGAGTTTCCCCATTCCTAGCTTACTATTCAATCCTTCTTCCATGTGTAGATTACTTAATGTGCTCTTCCTTATCTACTACAAATTTCTTCAGATACCCCCTTTGTATAGCATCTTTGAGTGCATTCATTATATGTACACACTTGTCTATATTATGGTCAGCATCTCCATGGAAGTCATAATGCTTATTGAATTACTTTCGGCTAGGTTATTCTTCATTTTTTCTAGCAAAGCTAAAAAACCTTGATTCTGTACTTTCATCAAAATATCCAACATAAGACGGTTAAAGGGGTATGTGTAAACCCTGTCTAGTTATTAGTTAGAACCCTAACTTAAGTCTGAGTATCCTAAACGATACTATGAGTCGACAAGGCTAGATAAGATCAAATTTTTATAAAATTTAGAAATCAAACATAATATCGATAATAAAAACTTTAGAAAATCGATCGAAACCTAAATCTTGTACAAAAACCTAAATCTAATATATGCACAAATACACGAAATTGAACTCGAACTCAATCTCGATCGAAACCCTAAAACTAAAACTTTAAGTTTATAAAATGAATAAATATCACTTAATAGCGATATATTCATAGTCAATTACAAATATCGACTAAATAGTATAGTCGTGTAAAACTTTTTACAAAAATGTTAAAATAACTTATAATAATTATAATTGTAATAAGTACCAATTAAATTGATAAATTTTCATAAAATTCTAAAATTAATTTATAAATTTTATGTTTACCATATTTATGTTTGGAAAATTTACATATAATTAATTTTTTAATTTTCCTTTTTCTTCCTTTTTTTTTTTCTTTTCTTTCTTTTCTTCTAATTTTCCCTTGTGCCACGTTCTAATTTTTGGAAAAATTTGAGCAACCCATGTGATCTTTTCTTTACTTCCAAGTGTTAATTGATAAGTAAGAAACTAAAAGTAATGATGAGATTGTCTCATCTCAATTAATGCAAATATTTGGCAAATTGCTTTATAACTAGTTTTGTTTTTCTTATTCCATTGCTTTGCACATCTGGATCTGGAAATTGAAATCAAAACCAAAAAAAGAAAGCAAACCAAAGTTCCCACACACACAAACTGAACAAGAAAAAAAAAAGTAAAGGAAAAAAAATATGAGACCAAGAAGAAGAAGAAGAAGAAGAAGAGGAGGAAAAATAAGATATTCAACCACTATTTGTATTTAAATTGCTAAGGATTTAGGTAAGTTATTTATTTATTTTGTATATACATGTATTCTATACTATGTATATGTATAATAAGTATTTTATTTATTTATTATTTACATGTACATATATGTATACATGAATAGATATATACATATGTATTAGGTATTTTTACTTATCTGTGTATATACATATGTATATACGCATGTATATATATATTATTTTGTATAATCTACAGTATATGTATATAGGTATAAATAGTAGAACATATAGTGTGTATTTTTCCTACACGTATATTTTTGCACATATGTATGCGTGTGTATTATATATGTATGTCTATTTAGTATTTTGTTATATAATATATGTAGGTATACACATATAATATATGTATATGTACTAAATATTTCCTTTATATACATGTATATATAT